>JAOWBW010000540.1:484491-560635 GCA_026119855.1 Campanula takesimana
GTATCTCCATGGTACTCTTAATCTTGGTATCCAATTGTACCGTAACACACCTATGTCCCTTCATGCCTTCTGCGATGCAGATTGGGCCGGTGACAAAGACGATTACATTTCTACCACTGGCTTCTTAGTATACCTTGGCCGCACCCCCGTCGCATGGTCCTCTCGGAAGCAACGTTCTCTTGCCAGATCTTCCACTGGAGCCGAATTCAGGGCTGTCGCTGATGCTACAGCCGAACCTCTTTGGGTGCGCAATCTACTCCTTGAACTTGGTATCACTTCCTCCACTGCTCCTGTAATTTACTGTGATAACCTCGGAACTACTCATTACTCTGCAAACCCGGTTTTTCATTCTCGTATGAAACACCTTCGCTTGCATTTCACTTTGTCCGAGAACAAGTTAACAAAGGTAACATTCTTGTTCAACACCTCTCCGGTGACGACCAGCTTGCGGACGCTCTCACTAAACCTCTACCCCGAGCTCGGTTTCTATCTCTCCTCTCCAAGAATGGTCTTTTCCACAGAACGTCCATCTTGCGAGGGCCTGATAAGAGTAAAGAATATTTACAATGATTTTGAACAATCTTTTTGTTATTATTTAGTTACTTATAATTATATCTTGTAAATATTTTCTAGATTAGCATAGATAGTTTCCTTAGATATCTCAACTTGTATAGCAAGCCATAGGTGTATATATTCTCTTGTAATTCTCATGTCTCAATACAATGAATTATTATTCAACCCTAATATTCTATAATCCTCACCCCTCTTTTAACTGCCTCACTCACCACCGCCCAGCCTTCCACGCCACTCCCGCTGTCACCTACTCCTCCTTTTCTTTTCTTTTTACCTTTGTTGGATTATCGATGGTGAGTGCAATTTTTAAATTATTTTTTGCAGATCTGGAAAGGGAGTGGTAGATTTGAACGGGAGGGCGATTAAGCTGTTTGGTGTGGGTGGATTCTGAAATCGGTGGTGGTTGGGTGGGAAGAGATGATTGGAAGTGGTTGATGTTGAGTTGGGTGTTGACGATGGTGATGGTGATGGTGATGGTGAAATTGGTCTGGTGTTGGAGTAGCCTAGGTAAGGAGATGTGAAAGTCATGGGTAGGTTCTAAACTCCCAACATCAAAGTCAATAGTTGCTGGGTTATCAACCCATTTCTTACTTTCCAGATATACGATGGACGAAGCAACAGTTGTGTGGATCAGATTGCTGAATATTGCATTGTAGATCTGGAAATTTTGGTGTTTGCAAAACCAAATCTCAACTTTGTGATGTAATATTGCTCTAGTTTTATTTCTGAGAAGTTTCTCCCTCCACTCCTTCCCTCTCTTTCTCTTGTCTTTCCCCTGTAATTATCTTCTTGTTTTTTTTCTTGGAAAGCTGTTAATATGTATTTAATTTTGAGTTTTGATGATGGTAGTTGTACCGGTAGTGGTGGCGGTGGCGGTGGCGGTGGATGATGGTTGGTGGCGTTAAAGTGGGCTGATGATGAAGGGATTGTCTAGTAAATGATGAGTACCCGAACTGTCCATTTATTTTTAAATCAATTCCCAATGTATTTTTGAGTACACATTTGCCTGTTATTTTGGAAATAATTACATTTTATGCCATTAAATCATTAGGCGGGAACATTGTTCCTAAGGAGATCTTGCTTTTATATACTAGTTGTTAGGGATGGCCAAACCGAACCGGAAATCGGACCGAAACCGGACCGGAGAAGCACAGAACCGGAACAAACCACCGAATAAACCGCAACTGGAGTAACCAGAACCGCCATTCATCCGGGCCGGTTACGGTTCACATAAATGGCGAACCGGATCGGAACCGGACTGAAAATCCCTTGTTTTTCACTAATTTTAAAGGGGAGACTGGAACCGTACCGGAACCGGAACCTAACCGGAACTGGATTGTGGTAACCGGAACCGGTGTAACCAAGGGCCGGTTACGGTTCACATAAATTGCGAACCGGAATCGGCGTTGGCCATCTCTACTAGCAGTACTCCCATGCGATGCATGGGGTGTTACTCTTGCTTCAAAAAAATTAAGTCAAAATTAATTTAAAGCAAAAATATTTTATACATCATTAAAATAAAAATAGTTACTTCCTAAAATATTAAATTAATATATTTATACATTTTACAGCCCAAATAAATAAATATACTCTAATTAAAAAAAAAATACAAAAACTGATAATCAAGTTAATTGCACATTGACCACGACGTTGTAGAAAATTTGATGGTCTTAACGAAAATATAAAAATTGTTAAATCATCATTAAAAATACTTTAAGTAACAAATTTTAAATTTCTGTTAAAATCATCAAATTTTCTATAAAGTCATAATCAAAAGGCAATTAAATTAACCATTTTAATGAAAATGATGCAAGTTGGTATGAATCGGAAGGAGTATACTATAACATCCTGATTTGTCTTAAAGTTTAACTTAATTCATATACAAAAATTGATATACTAAAAATAACTTCCCTTGTGTCCACTCATGAGAATAATTCATATCTTCATCGTTAGTAACCTAAATATACATAATCATCAAAAATTGAAAATGCTACACAAATTTCAATATATTTTCCGATTATATAATTGAGTTGTAACTCTAAGGTTAAATTTGAATTGATGATTTATTGTAATTCTCTATGTTTTTTTAATAAATCTTGTAAAACAAAAATAAAAGCCTCATAAGAATCAAACATGCCATGACACATGGCAATTGTAGTCACTACTTGAAAGACAACTCCTCCCTAAAAAATTAACACGTAGCAACAATTGTAAGTACTGTAATTTTTATTTTTTTCATTTTTACCAACGAAAGTCACCATCGTAAATGATTTTTGTATTAGAAATAATTAGTTTATTTAAAATAAAACATAAATCCTACATAATAAATGATTTTTTTGTATATTAGAAATCCTACATAATAAATGATTTTTTTTTATATTAGAAATCCTACATAATAAATGATTTTTGTATATTAGAAATCCTTAGGCGGGAACACTGTTCCTAAGGGGATCTTGCTTTTATATATAGTAAGATTCAAGTGTCACTGTCCTTCAAATATAATAAAACAAACAAATAAATAAATAAATATTTCAATTTGTCTCATAACAATTGGCACAATCTTCTTTTTTTTCATCATCCAAAATGATTTTCTTGATTTTAAATAATAAAATAGTTACACGGCATATTTAATACGGTATGAACAATAAAGTAGTCTAGGCGTCTAACTTCTCTGCAACTTCTCTCTCTCAACTTAACCGTTTTCTTTCATCTTCTTCCTTGGAAAATTGTTTGTCTTCTTCTATTCTCAATTCTTCAACAACACAATTTTTTCTTAATTTCTTTGGTGCGCATTCCTGTTGTACGCATTCAACAACACAATTTTTGTAATCTCAGTTGAGATTACAAAAATTGTGTTGTTGATTTATTTTTTCAGTTTTTCCCTTTTGATGTATAATAAATTTCTCTCCTCTGTGAGAGCTGTTGTTTTCTCTCCATAGTGAGAGCCGTTGTTTTCTCTCCTCTGTGAGAGCCTGTGTTTCTTTGTTTTCTGTTTGTTTTTTTCGTCTTGAAATGATGACGATTGCATTTTCGCACAATGAAGTGGATGCCGTTGGTCTTACTGCACAACGATGGTTCACAGATTTTGAGATATGTGGTGGGCGGTTCGTCGTCAACCCGAATTCTGTATATCAAGGGCTAAGCGAAAAATATTACCAGAGAGAAGATTTCTTAAATGCCGGATTCAGGCATTGTCCAGTTTTACTTTGAGTGGAATTCGATTGTCTCAAGATTTGGATCGAAAATATTGTTGTTGTAAGTTAAGCAATGCAACTGCTATTGTTATTTGGGGTGAGCCTCCAGTCTATGTGGTGTGCCATCTCCTTTTAACTTGTGAATGAAATTGCTTTCTCGTTTGCTCAAAAAAAAAAAAAAAATACAGTATGAACAATATATAAACAAGTGATAACATATTTGTTAGTATAAAATAATACTCCTTCCGTCCTACTCGAATTAGGGCAAATTTTCATTTTGGGTGTTGTTGGAATTTTTTGTCTCTAATTCTAATAGGATTGTCAAAATCATGTGGAGGATTCTATTTCTTAATTGTAATAGGAGAGTAGGATTGTTTCCTAATGTCAGTGGAAGCCTGGAAGGAAATCGTGAATCCTTATGGGTGAAGAAAAAAGTGATTTTCCTAAAAGTATTAGGAAGGGTTTGTGGTGTGCCTATATAAAAAGTATATGGCTTATAATTTGAGTTGTGCCTTGTGGTGCCAAGAGGGGCTCCCCTTGGAGGAGACTGGACATGTCTAATTTCTTTGAAAACTATCCTCAGCCAGCATCATCAAAGAAGTGGAATAGAGCATATGGATCACAAAGCGTGGATACCATAAAGAGTAATACAGTAGAGTTGAGTGTGTATTATACTATACTATTGTTACACCCGTGCGATACACGTGGTATTACTATGAATTTAAAATATTGAAATTAAAATAAATTTATCGAGAAAATGAAAAGCTTTTATACATTATTGAAACATTAATAATTATCTTACAAAATGAATGCTTAATTTTTTTTTTACAAAACAACTAAAGCAATCGTTTACTACCTATTTATTTACATGTATTTTTTGAGGAAAATTACTTGCATGACGGTTCTAAAATAACAAAATATTATATATCAAATGCTAAAAATATTTCCATAAATATAAATGATTTTTTCATAAAACAATTATTGTTAATTAACACAATGAAGTAAACTTTTATGAAGTACAAAGGAAAAAATACGAATATGTACAAAAACATTTTAAAAACTTTAGAAGCCTGTTTGAGGCCATAAATTACGGTTTTTTTTGTTTTTTTTTTTTGGTATTTTAAACACTGCATCAAGGGGATTTGCCCTACATATGACTTTTGTTAGTCTCGCTCCGACGTTCGATTTGATGTGCGGTGCGTTCCGTGGTTCATCCGGAGTCAAAAGTTACGAAGGCTTCCGCGCACGCGCGCAAATGAGTTTAAAAACTTCAACGCCTTAATCTCCGAATCAATTAGTAATTTTTCACTATATATTGATCAAAATTAAATGTTTTTACTAAATAAAATATTTAAAAGTATCATATAAAAATAATTTAAATGCAAAGTTGAATGCTTGTACCAAATTAAAGATAATGACATATTTGTCCTTATTTAGTGAAAATTACACTTTTGCCCTTGATAGTGACATTTTTGGAAGGGAAAATGACCCAATTATTTTTAATATATTTAATATAGTATAGATTATACACATACTTTCTCAAAGTTCACACGTTGCAATGTGGGACCTAATGTTTCAAAGGTTGCAACTTTTTACTCCCTCTTTTTTTATATTTATTGCTACTCACTGGAATTAATAAAATATGTTGGAAAAGTAAATATTGTGAGTGGATAGTAGAGAGAAAATAAGTTAGTAGATAATTGTTGTGTATAGAGAAAATTGAATATTTTGGGTAAGCGGCAATAAGTATGAGACGATCAAAACGGAAATAAGTAGCAATAAGTTTGGGACGGAGGGAGTTTACCATGTTGTCACGTTGTTGCAGAAGGGAGAAATTTTGGAGGGCAGATAAAAAAAAATGGTGAAATTAGTTGGACAGCTTTGTCTTTTCCGCTACCATCAAATTCAGGGTTTACTTCTTTCAAATACAAAAGTTAAGGGTTCAATTCCAAAAATAAAAAAAATAAAAAAAATCACCTTCTTTTCTCTCTCTCTCTCTCCCTCTCTCTCTCCCAAACCACCACTGCCCTCTCCCTACACCCACCACCACTGTCCCCTTAGACCCCTCCAGGGGCGGACGCACGCTTAGGAGTGGGGGGTCAATTAACCCCCTTGACTTTCCCGTTTATCCTACTTCGGCCCCCTTAAAAAAAAAAATCAGATTATGTGTTTAACCCCCCTGAAAAAATTCACTTAACCCCCTTAAGAAATTCAATTGACCCTCCTAAAATTTACACTAAGGACTGCATATATAAACTCAATTTACAAACAAAGGCCTTCATATATCGATTTAGTTTGCCGCTCGCCTGTCTTCCTAAACTTTGCGATTTTTGAGTTGAACGAGCGACGGCGACGAAGTCCAGGGTCGGCGATCTTCCTCAGCGACGCAACCACGGAACGGAGCTACCACCGGCTCAGCATTGAACTGGTACTATTCTGAATTCTGATTCTCTCCCTTGGTTCCTTCTTACTCCAATCTGCCTAGATTTCCCCCCCCCCCCCAAAAAAAAAAAAAATTCAGGGTTTTCGTTTAGTTGTTTGAGAGTCGTGATCCGTCTTCTTCTTCTTTTTTTTTATTGATAGTAATCCCAAATCATGAAATCAATGCTACACTACTTGAAAATTCGGCAATTGCCTTCCCTTGTTTCAGGCTTTCAGCAGTCCCAAGCAGAGAAGGCTTCAGGCAACTGTTTTTTTTTTTTTTTTTCATTGTTTGAGCTTTTTGTGATTGCAGCCATTTTGTTTTGGTAATAAAGAATTGAATGTGAAATTTAGTTGAAGCTGTATTATTACTTTCTTTCTTTTAGTTCAGTTGAGATTTGAACTCCATCTTGTTTTCTACAGAAAAATGGGTCCTCCTCCGAAGTTTGAAAAGATCATCTGGGTCGGCTAGTTGACTCTAAGGCGAATGAGGCTCCCCGTCCCGGAGGTTAGAAACTATGAACTATAATCTTGTTAGGTGTTTGTTTATGGCCTTGTCGTTGTTGCCTTGTTGGCGTATTTATTTATGGCCGGTGTCCTTTCTCGTGTTGTTAATGGCCAGTGGCCTTTTTGTTGTGGTTTTATGGCTTGTGGCCTCGTTGATTTGTTTGTGTATGACCAGTGACCTTGTCGATTTATTTGTGTATGGCTAGTGGCCTTGTGGTTGTTGCCTTGTTGGCGTGTTTACATATGGCCGGTGTCCTTGCTCATGTGGTTGTTTATGGCCAGTGGCCTTGTTGTCGTGGTTTTATGGCCTGTGGCCTTGTTGATTTTTTTGTGTATGGCCAGTGACATTGTTAATTTGTTTAATACGCATTTTCAAACAGTGCTCGAAATAGGAAACCATTTGTGTAACACTTTTTTTTTATTATTATATCATCAAAATTTGAATTTGTGTGGAAACAAAGCTTTATTTGAGTTTTTTATTGTTATTTTTATTAGTGTATTTTTTTTCTTGTTTATATAATTTTTTTGACCCCCCTCACTGTAAAATCTGGATACGCCACTGGACCCCTCCCCTATTGTGGAAAAGACCCTCCCAACACCCAAGCAAATCGCAAGAAAACCCAGCACCACAAACAAGCACAAGAAATAAAGAACAAAGCAAAAGACAAAGGAACACAAGAAATTGTTTACCCAGTTCGTCAATAAGTTTGACTACGTCTGGGGGCACTACCAAGCTAGGATCTTGCACTATAATATGTAAATATGGAGTTACAATGAGTTTAGGGGCGGAACCTTTGCTTATATAGGCATCCTAGAATAAAACCTAACCCTACACGGACAAGGAATCTCGAAATCTGCTCTAAAATTCGGCCTAGCCCAGATCTGTCCCGATACTAGGGCGACCGTCCGCCTTGAACCCGGGCGACCGCCCACTTCATCTATCCGAAAAACCAAATCTTACTGCCTCACCGAGCGCCCGCCTTGACCCCGGGCGAGCGCCCGGTCCATCAGTCCGCCGACGTGAATTTCCTCCTTGTTCCGATCGCTAGTTCCCGGTTGGTCCTCTATTCCAAAAATCTCCTACCTAGAGATCAACCGCATATAAGTCCCGTATCCGTTCTTCAACTCATCCTTAGTGCCATAGTACTCACCTCGATCATGGTAGTGCCGTCCTCCTCCCCTATTCTCCAAGCCCCGTTGAAGCTATACCCAGCTTCAACTTATCCTTGCTTGAGAAACCTGGAGCCTTGTCATCCGATCTACACTCTCTGTTAGATCTGCACAGCGGAATATCTGGTCCTGGAGTATTTGGTACATCTTCAGTGACCCCTTGACCTAGGTCATCATGAACCGTCTTGCTCCCACCCGAGTTTAGAATATCCATGCAAATTTCATTCGCATCACATCATTCTTCAAACTCCCTGAGCTCATACTCCCCAGCATTAATGAAGGTCATGTAGTATGACGCACCAAACCGAAAAGTTATCCGGGCCGGTCCCCAAAAATCCGTGTGAACCAATTCCAACTTTGCTTCCCTCAAAGCCCTACCTGTCAAACCTGGTATTTTCCCCTTTGAGCAAAGTACCCCCTTCTCACCCATGTGACCCAATCGACAGTGCCACAAATCCGTATCACCCTTGGCTGACGCCACCGCGATACTATCCTTGGTGTTGTTCGTCAAATACAATCTTCCTTCCTTATTACCTCGAGCGATCTCAGAATCCTCCTTGGTAATAACCCAGTTCCTGCAGCTAAAAGTTACCGTGTAACCTTCTTCACCCAGCTGCCCAACTGATATCAGGTTCTTTTTCAAACCTGGAATGTGTCTGACCCCGTGTAGATGTAAGACCTTCCCGTCCTATGCTTCTATTCTAACATCCCCCTTCCCCTTGATTTCCAAAGGCTCGCTATCCGCCAGATAGACCTTTCCAAAATCACCGGAAGTATAATTTTCCATCTCCTTTGCATGCCCGCATGAGTGGAATGATGTCCCTGAATCCAGCACCCATGATTCTAGCGCACTACTAACGCTCAGAATCAGTACATCTTCAGTTATCACATTCGCCAAATTATCCCGTCGCATGGGACAATCCCTCTTGTAGTGTCCTAACTCCTTATAATGATAGCACTCAACTGATCCTCTTGCAACCCTTGGTTTTTCTTTGTTCTCCACAGACTGACTCCCACCCCCGATTACACTTTCCCTTGACCCTGTTCTCCCTTTATTGCTAGAACCCGGCCTTCCCCTACTAGTTGTAGCCAAGACCGATTCCAAAGTAGACAATGTCCCCAACTCCTTATAATGATACCACTTTTTTATGCGATTTTCCTCGCCCAAGAGAAAGTCCTTAACATCATCATACTTCAATTTGTTCTTACCCACTGAAGCATTTAACGCTATCACCATTCCGCTCCAACTTCCTGGTAAAGACGCTAGCAATAAACATGCATGAACCTCATCATCGAAAGTAATCTCCAACGCAGCCAATGAGTCTATAACATCCATAAACTCATCGATGTGTTTGGCTATGGATCCTCCCTCTTGCATCTTGAGATTGCCCATCTTGCGTACAAATCAACCTTATTTCCAGCAGATGGAGTTCAAATCTCTCAGTAAGATAATCCAATAGCTCTTTGGTGGTTTTCGCCTTCTTGGTAGTCTTCGCGATCCACTTTGACAAAGTAGATCTAACCACCCCTAGGTGTAAGGATCCCGCCCCCGCACGTAAAACGCGACGAGTTATGGGGGCGAAAGGCCAAACGCGGTTAACATGCCAAAAAATAACGGAGTCGCCACTTTTGTTAATTATTTAACCCAACAAAAGAAAAGGTTAGAGATTGCATTAGTTCGGAGGTCAGGTTACGCTTTGGGAAGAGTTTCACGTCACCCAGGTCGTCTCGGATAGGACCGAGTCTCCCTAATGTTAGTTAACGAAAGTGCATGTGTGTGTGTGTTTTCAAAATGGGAGAAACTGACTGTTTTGACAAAACCAGTTAATTATTTAACAGAAAAGGTTTATTTTGCAAAATTTCTGGTCAGGAAAGGAAGAAATTGGAAAATTCCCTCCCCGGCCAAAGTAGCCGTACGGATGGGGAGGGCTCTCCAGGGCATTTTTACAGTTTATCAGAAAATAGTCCAGTTTCAGTCAAAACAGAGTATCTTTGCTGAAACTGGACTGGAATGTTGATTTCCAGTTTATGATTAACAACAAAACTTTGAAAAGTTCATTCCTATGAACTTTGATCATCAAAGGAACTCCAAAAACAAAGATTTGGGTGTGATCAAAGGCAATCATTGGAGAAATTTATGAAAAGTTGATGAACATGACATTTAAACCAAAATGACCATTTTGGTGGATAAAGATTGAAACTTTACCACCAAAATGGACTTATTATACAAGATTAAACCTTTAGGGACACAAATATAACATAAAGATCAAATCTTTATGTCCCATACTTGGTGATTAATGGCTAGATCATGGTTGGGGTGATAAAGATTGGAACTTTATCCCCCAATCATGACACTTATGGCCAAATAAAACAAAATCAACATGAAAATGTAACAAACCATGATCATCTTTAGGTTTTACCCCATAATCACACACTAGGTGTGAAGGGAACCTTGAATCACCTCAGGATTTGGATCATATACATATATAATCATAATATATATAGCTTGAAAGGCCAAGACTTGTATTATATATAGATATAATGCTTGAAAATGGACAAGACTTGCAAGAAATGTAAAGTGCTTGAAATGGACAAGACTTTGCAAGAACAAGAAGAAATAATCACAAGATAAACAAGTAATATGAACAAAGATAAAAGAGAGTTTGAGATGAAGAAGAATATGGGGAGAAGGAGGCTTCACCTATTGTGGTTATGGCCTATCTTCCTCTCTAATCACTCAAATATGTATATTACTCACTTTTTTCTCTCAAACTGGCAGAGTTTCAACTCAAGAAACGTTTTTCCCCCCCTGAAATGATCAGCATGGGGTTCAATTTATAGAGGCTGAGGGTGCCCAACATAGCCGTACGGCTAGAGACCTCATGTGCCCAAACCATCGGTACGACTCGACCTGGCGAGCTTCTGGATTTTTCTAAGTTTAATTCCAGTTCAGTCCTGGAATATCAGGTTTATCCTAGTGAGGTCCTGTCCCATTGGTTTATCCCTAAATGGTGCCAAGAATTCCTCTAAAGTAGGTCAGCTTCAGATTAGGGTACTTACACTAGGGCCTTCCGATCCATAAGATCTCAATCTTCCTATTTATCGCTTTCCGGCTTGACTCCTGTTAAGGGCTTAAAGAGATCTTTGTTGTACAAGAGATCCTCTATTTGCATCTTCCAAAACCCATAGTCAGACCAATCGAATTTCTCCACCGCTTGTTTATCCTTGCCCATTCTTGATTGCTTGATAAAACCCTAATCATCCTATAAACCCGGATCGATAAACCAGAGCTCTAGATACCAGTTGTTGTGGAAAAGACCCTCCCAACACCCAAGAAAATCGCAAGAAAACCCAGCACCACAAACAAGCATGGCCCGAAGGCCGAGCTTGGTCAACTTGGCCCTATTCGGAGGGGGTTGACTAAAGGGGGCTGGCATGGCTCAGAGGCTAGACTCGATCGACTTAGCTCTATCGGAGAGGGTCGACTTGAGGGTAACTGGTCTTACATCCTACTAAGGACTGCCGGGACATTTGGTCAACTTTTCTCATGGCGGAGGGTCGACTACACAAACTGGTCAACTTATCTCATGGCGGAGGGTCGACTACACAAACTGGTCAACTTATCTCATGGCGGAGGGTCGACTACACAAACTGGTCAACTTATCTCATGACGGAGGGTCGACTACACAAACTAGTCAACTTATCTCATGGCGGAGGGTTGACCACACAAACTGGTCTCACGTCATTACAGACTGCCGGGACACATTGATAGGTTTTCTCTAACCTGGCCACTCTCGGGGACAAAGGTTTTCTTAACCTAATCATGACTATACTGGTCTTACGCCCTGCCAAGGGCTGCCGAGGTAATAACATCTTAACTTTCATCCTGGACTTACGAAATACGGCCGGGTCAACAAAATCCAATGGTCTTACGTCATGCCGGACGGCCAAGGATGAATTTCACGGAGCCTAATGGACTTATGTCATTCCGGACTGCCAAATGACACAATCTTATGAAGCCTAATGGTCTTACGTCACGCCGGACGGCCAAAGGACAATTTTTCAAATTTTAATGGTCTTACGTCATGCTGGACCGCCAAAGGACAATTTTTCAAATTTTTAACTAGACTTACGAAGAACGGCCACGTTAACTTCCCAAATTCAAACTTTTAACCTGGACATACGAAGCGCGGCCGGGTTAAATTACATACTCTTAACCTGGGCTTACGAAGTACGGCCGGGATAATTCTCATTCTTAACCTTGGCTTACGAAGTACGGCCGGGTTAATTTCCACATTTTTAACCTGGGCTTACGAAGTATGGCCGGGTTAAATTACATACTCTTAACCTGGGCTTACGAAGTACGGCCAGGATAATTTGACACTCTTAACCTGGGCTTATGAAGTACGGCCGGGCTAATTCTCATTCTTAACCTGGGCTTACGAAGTACGACCGGGTTAATTTCCACATTTTAACATGGGCTTACGAAGCGCGGCCGGGTTAATTCTCACATTTTTAACCTGGGCTTACGAAGTACGGCCGGGTTAATTCCCACATTTTTAACCGAAGCGCGGCCGGGTTAATTTCCACATTTTTAACCTGGGCTTACGAAGTACGGCCGTGTTAATTTCCACATTTTAAACCTGGGCTTACGAAGTACGGCCGGGTTAAATTACATACTCTTAACCTGGGCTTACGAAGTACGGCCGGGCTAATTTTACACTCTTAACCTGAGCTTACGAAGTACGGCCGGGCTAATTCTCATTCTTAACCTGGGCTTACGAAGTATGGCCGGGCTAATTTTACACTCTTAACCTGGGCTTACGAAGTACGGACGGGCTAATTTCCACATTTTTAACCTGGGCTTACGAAGTACAGCCGAGTTAATTTCCACATTTTTAACCTGGGCTTACGAAGTACGGCCGGGTTAAATTACATACTCTTAACCTGGGCTTACGAAATACGGTCGGGCTAATTTTACACTATTAACCTGGGCTTACGAAGTACGGCCGGGCTAATTCTCATTCTTAACCTGGGCTTACGAAGTACGGCCGGGTTAATTTCCACATTTTTAACCTGGGCTTACAAAGTACGGCCGAGTTAATTTCCACATTTTTAACCTGGACTTACGAAGTACGGCCGGGTTAATTTCCATATTTTTAACCTGGGCTTACGAAGTACGGCCGGGTTAATTTCCACATTTTTAACCTGGGCTTACGAAGTACGGTCGGGTTAAATTACATACTCTTAACTTGGGCTTACGAAGTACGGCCGGGCTAATTTTACACTCTTAACCTGGGCTTACGAAGTACGGCCGGGATAATTTCCCTATTTTTAACCTGGGCTTAAGAAGTACGGCCAGTTTAAATTTTAACAAAGCTGGTCTTACGTCTATCTAGGGACTGCCCGGGACATTTTCATTGGGAACCTAATTTTTCTAGGTTCAATTCAAGTTGCATGAGCCAAGAGGGGCATTTTTCGGGGGTATTTATGACAAGGGGCTTTGAATGGGTAGGACCTGTTAGTACCCGACCTGAAAATGAGTTTATTAGGACTTTCCCAAAAATACAAGGACTTTATAGGAATTAGAAACCTTGCAAAGACTTGTCCTGGATTCCCAAAATATCTCATTTATGCAAAATCTATCAAAATAGGCAACTTAGGGTTACCATAAAGCAACAGTGAAACCCTAGCTTGAAAATCAAGTCAGCCTGCAGACTTGGCCAGGCGGCCAACCTTGCCACGCCTCGACCTTGGCCACGCGGCCAACATTGTCTCCGTCTTCATTCTTGGCCAGGCGGCCAACCTTGCGCCGGATGATCTGGACCATCAGATCTTCCCCTCAGTTTACTATATAAACCAATCCCATGCTATTGGTTTAGGGGTCCGATTTTGAGAGTTCTAAAGTCCGAATTTTGGAGTTCTTAAACACTATTTTGCTCTCTAATAAGCATTCAAACACTCAAGAAGATCCAAGGTTTATTTCTTGCCAACATAGGTAAGTTTTCTAACTTTTTCTTCATGTTCTTGCATCATTTTTAATGTAGATCTTTGATATTCATGTTCTTACATGTTTATTCATAGTTTCTTCACGAGCTTTGCATGATCATTCATATGTTCATATATGTTCTTCACATGTTCTTCGTGTTCATAGATTAAAACCTTATTTATGCTATATTTAGGGTTGCGATCTTCATAATTACATGTTATTTCATAGCCGATGATGATCTAGGGTTCATCAACCCGAGGATGATCTAGGAACTACTTCTAAACCCTAAACTTTAGGTAATTCCCCCTCATTATGCATGATCCCGATTCTTCTGCCTATTCTAAATTCTCTGCGAACTACGCTGACCTGAGCTTCTCACATCGAGAGGAACGTAGGCAATCTTCGGATCCGGTCTAAATCACTAACACACTACTAACACATTCATCATGATAGAAAGACCGATCAATTCGGGCAATAGGAGTGATAACGTTCAATATTCTTCTCTTGTTGTAATTTGACCCCCGAACCCACAAAAAATGCTTTTTTCAATGTTTTGGCTTTAATTAAAACGGCGTGGCGACTCTCATAATTTTAATGTCGTTAAGAATATTCCTTTTATAAATAAAAATAATCACAAGATACTTCCCATGCGTCGCTTCATCGGAAAGGGGTATTCACAGTGGCGACTCTGCTGGGGACTGCTTTGAAACTTTTTCAAACTTAGTGGGTCTAACTTTCGTTCACATCATGATGTCTGCCATGTTCTCACATGCACCTTACACTTCTGCCATGTTCACACATGCACACACCTGCCATGTTGACACATGCACACACTTGCCATGTTTACACATGCACACACCTGCCATGTTTACACATGCACACTTCTGCCATGTTCACACATGCACACACACTTGCCATGTTCACACATGCACACACACTTGCCATGTTTAACACATGGACACACCTGCCATGTTTACACATGCACGCACCTGCCATGTTTACACATGCACCCTACATACACTTGCCATGTTTGCACATGCACACACACTTGCCATGCTTACACATGCTCACACTTGCCATGTTTAACACATGCACACACCTGCCATGTTTACACATGCACACGCCTGCCATGTTTACACATGCACCCGCGCACTCCGTCATGTTAATACTTGTACCTTGTACCATATACCCTTGTTATCTTCGCTTTAGTTTTAGGGTCAAACAAAACTCTGCTATGCTCCCTTGTACATTATTCTCTCTCTCTCTCTCTCTCTCTCTCATGCATTGCATTGCATTGCATCATCCTAACATCAAAAACTTCTCTCTTTTCTCCTTAAAAAGAATTAGTTTCTTGCCACACACTACCACTAGTCCGTGTCAGCACTTCATAGGTCCCCATTACCCGGAGTATTCGATGTGCAGGAATTTGTGCGCTACTGTCGCCCTCTTTTCGAGTCACTCGTCTACTCCACTCACCGTGAACGTTCCGCGAGCGGTGGGAACCTTTTACCTAACCCATGTCAACCCACACTAGTATAGGTAACACACCTAGGTTTTGACCGGTTGGTTTGGCTAGCTTTTTCTTAATAGTCAGTTAACGTGCTGTCTATGTCGAGTCATCCCCAAGTCAATGATGAATCGAGATCTTTGAGAGAAAGTGCACAAAAAAGTGATTTCCCTACAAGGGACGTGCCATGGTGAGATGAGTGTTTATTGTCAAGATCTCCGCTCATCATTAACTTGCGTAGGATGTAACATAGACATCACGTTAAATGCCTTTAAGGAAGGGTTAGTCGTAGGATCCGATGGTTGGTGGAAGCCGCTTGCCCTATAGGACCCTCGCCCAAATTGTCCGTTTGGTGGTGTGCAATGCAGGTGAAAAACGAGGGGTCTATAGACGTAATGATGGCCTCCACTGATCGTAGTCTTCTAACTAGTTGCGAAAAAGGGGTACCCCTTCCAACCAATTAGGATGTAAATAATGTATGTTTTTATAAATTAAAATATACTTTGCATGAGCCCTCCCCCTCTCCTAAAGCTCCATTGCCCTTCAATCTTTCAGCAAAGCGAGTTTGGATCCGTTCGGGTGGTCGACTACAACGTGAAGCTTCTACTCCGTCCACGTTCTCAGTCTCGTCATCAGCAATGTCAACTCCCGTTTCAGCTTCAGCCTCTGCTCCTCCTGCCAGTACCGCCGAGCTCAACACCGAGGCTACTCTCAATGGTATTCCCCCAAGCCTCCAGAACTTCCTAGCCGGTCTCGAAGCCAAGATCAGGAATCTCGAGGAAAGTAACAAGATGTTGGAAGATCAGAACCAACAGTTGAAGGGTCACATTCAACAAAAGGGAACTAAACTGGTGCCCGATGGTGAGAATTTCATTTATGTCGAAGATGAAGAGGTCAATACCAACTGTCCCCCCAACACCAATGCTACTACCTTCCCATTCCCAAGCTACCGCAATGTTCCACCTCCTTCTCTCTACACCCAACAAGGTTTCACTACCATGAGCAAGAATAAGGCTGTCTATGAACCTTCCCCTGAACTGCTTGGTGGCTACCTCTCCGCTAGCAAACTACCCGTACCCTCGTTGCCTCTGAGTATTGGGATGGCCGCTGCTACTGCTTCCACTACTCCTCCCGTCATTCTGTCAGAAACTAACCCCGACATCTCCAATCACCCTGTGGTTATGGCCATGCAAGAGCAAATGCGAAAGTTGATTGAGACCGTAGATAAGCAAGGTGCACCGACTACCAAGACAATCAACCCTAGCCAAGTAGGGGCTCTCCCCAAGGATTTCAAGATGCCTAAGGTGGCAATGTTTCATGGTGACTCGTGTCCTAAGACTCATTTGGATAGTTATGTGTTGGCCATGAGGGCTCGTGACTGCACCAACGAACAAATGGCTCGCGTATTTCATAGCACTTTGGATGGTATAGCTCTGCGTTGGTTCTTGGGGCTAGAACCAAGCGAGAGGCAAACGTGGGATCAGATCAGCGCCATCTTCTGTGAGAAGTATCAAGCTAACTTGGATTGGCACGTGAATCGAACAGATCTTGAGAACACTATGCAAAAGCCCGGCGAGGCTATTTATGATTTTTACAAGAGGTGGAACCATCGGTTGTGTGAGGTCCAATACCCACCAAGGGCGAAGGAACATAAACAGATTTTCTACAAATGCTTGCTACCGGAGATGAAAGCAGCTATAGGTAATTGTTACTTCCCTGATTTGCGGGAAATGGTTGACGCCGGAGTAAGGTACGAAGCAGGGTTCACTGGGATTGTGCCGCCAAAGGAAAGTCCAAAGACCAACAACAACAATTCCTTCCGCTACAAGGCTCCTACTGCGCCTACGCCTCCTAGGGGTGGAAAGGAGGCCGTCGGCCAAGTGAATATGGTCCAGAAATAGGTCCCGTTAGATGTCCAAGCCGTAACAAGGAATGGGGCTCCACCGCAAAGAGAGAGGGAGCACTTTGACGATTTTGGAATGCCTATGGGGAAAGTCTTTGACGTGTTAGTCAAGAGAGGTCTTATCAAACCTTTGGAGAATTACCAGCCCGCCTACCCAAGGACTGATTTGGACGCCTCCAAGTTCTGCAAGTATCACAAGCACATCGGGCACACAACGGATGGTTGTATTCAATTGAAGCGCGTAGTGCAAGGGTTGATCAATGACAAGAAGATTGAGAAGCCGAAGGGTCCTAATGTGGTGAATAACCCTCTTCCTAACAATGGGGGTGGGGTGAATATGGTGCAAACATGCGAGATTAGTATTCTAGAGCTCATGGACGCCCTTGACAAGATAGGGCTCACGATGGTGGATATCTTCATGGCATTGGTGACGCTAGAAATGCTTGAACCATTAGAAGGACACCTTCCCCGCCTTGGTTGCGATTTGTCGAAGTTTTGCCACTACCACAAGTGCACCGGTCACACTACCGAAGAATGCTTTGAACTCAAGAAGGCCGTGCAAGAGCTCATCCACAAGGGAGTCATCGAAGACCCTAGAGATTATGTAGCTAGCAATGTACTCATGGTAGAACTTAGTGAGATCACTGATCCGGCCGAGCCTGTTGTGGCGGACTGTGATGAGATGGGTTGTATTTCAATAACTAATAATAAAGAATCTTCTTGCTACTTGTTGTCTTTAGAAGAACTAGCGAGTGAAGTCGAATCCCTAGAGGAAGAGAGTCCCAAACCCTCTCAACCTCTTTCTTGGGCCGAAATCTTCGAGGAGGCCGAAAAAACCGAAGTTTCGCTCCCTTGTCATGACTCGCCATTGTCTTTGGAGGAGCTACGTGCAGAAGTTTGTCTCCTTACGAGATCCGGTCAAGTGTACCAATCCGACCCGAAGGGTGCAAAGAAAGTCTTTGGGAAGGAACCCGAGCAAGCCTACCTAGACAAAGAAGACCCTATCCTCACTCAACTCAAACAAACCCAAGCCCATATTTCACTATGGTCCCTACTCACCTCCTCCCTAGCCCATCGCCTCATGCTCAAGCAAAACCTCGCCGCCACCATGGTACCATCCACTATTACCCCGGAGGACGTCACCCACATGATTGGTAATATCCACTATGGAAACATCATCACTTTCTCGGAGCTAGACAAGCCAGTGTTCGGAGTTGATCATAATGAGCCTTTGTACATCACTGTCGAAGTAAATGGCAAGAAGATTCCCCGTGTATTCATTGACAATGGTTCTGCTATTAATATCCTACCTTCAAGGATGATGGATGTGATTGGCGTTCATGGTGTTGATTTACGCCCATCCAAGCAAACCATCAAAGCTTATGACTCTACGTGCCGCGCCGTGGTAGGCGAAGTCACCCTGCCCATTACCATCGGAACAAAGATCCTGCCGACAGATTTCCACGTCATAGACATCCCCGCAACCTTCTCACTCCTCCTCGGCGGCCATGGTTACATCAATCGGGTGCTGTCCCATCTTCCTTACACCAGTGTGTGAAGTTTCAATCTGGTAATGAAGTGACCATCATCTACAGTGATCTTGTAACTGCCCAAGGGACGAACACCAAGGGCGTTCCTGTCTTACAGATTCAGCATGGGGAAGAGAGCCGACTCTTCAATGGCTTCGAAATAGTCGCTCAAACACAGATCTGCACCATCGACCTCACCAAAATAACGGACAAAGTGGCACCTGTTGTCAAGATACTGCGTAACATGGGTTTTATACCGGGGCTGGGGCTAGATAAGAACTTGCAAGGCCCCACAGAATTGGTTGAAGAGATTAATCATCGAGGGTTGTTCGGTCTAGGATACACCCTTACTCTTGAAGACAAGATGGAGCACCAAAGGATAGAATTGCTTAAAAAGATGAAGCTTCCCTACAAAAAGCCTGAAATGCGGCCATACCGCCTGTCCCTGAATAGCTACTTTGTCAGAGAAGGCGAGGAGTTTTCGTGTTTTGAGTTCGCCGAGCCATGGATTGACCACACCGGGAAATTGCAGAAAGGGTTCGAGATTTTCAGAGATGTGGAATTCGATCGGTCCAACATAAAGCTGACTTACATGGAATATGACAAAGCCACGGGCAGAGTTAGAACCATCAGGCATGAGTACTCCACCAAGGTTGCAGATGACTTGGCAGATCAACTTGAAGCCGCAACCCTTGACAAGCCAGCAATAGAAGCCGCAGAAACTCCAAGTTTGACTGAGACGTGGGACGGCCAATATCTGCTTCAACATCTGGGTAATCTGGGGCTGCACGAAGACATGGTTGCCGTCATCGGGGATGATTCTGAAGATAAGGTGGACCCAAGGACATTGGTGGTACCCATGGGGGACAAGCTCAAGAATTGGTGCATCATTGGGGGACCTATAGCTACTCCGGAATTTATCATGGGAACACTGGGGCTTACTCCTTCTCCTGTCGCCGCTCCTACAGCATCACCTGTCACTCACCCAAAATCCCCGTCCCCAGAGTCTAGTGTTTTACATTTCGAATTTGAGTCTTCCTCTAAGTCTGACGACCCTACGTCTGAAGACTATGATCTTGTTGCAAACGCTATTTTCCCTTTTGCCATGAATGAAACCCTCGACCTTTCCGAGTATCCCTCCATAGTCACTCTTTTAACTGATAAATTGGCTAATAATCAAACTAATGATATACACTTAGTTAATAATGATTCATTAGAAGAGGCAGACACAGACACATTAAATGACGAATACATTAAAGAAATCTCAGAGCAGGTTATTAATCAAAAAGAATCTCGAGCCCAAGCTGCCGATGAGGTGTTAACGTGCGTGAATTTGGGAACCGAAGCCGAGCCTAAGGAAACGCAAATTGGGAGTTTCTTCAGCGGAGCCGAAAGGGAAGCACTGATTGAGCTACTCAAAGAATATGTGGATGTGTTTGCATGGTCGTATAAGGACATGCCGGGGCTCGACAACTCGATCGTAGAGCACAGAATCCCGACAGCACCAGACGCTAAGCCAGTCAAGCAGAAGCTGCGCCGCATTAAGCCGGAATGGTCTTTGCAAGTGAAGGAGGAGATTGAGAAGCTGCTCCGTGTGGGTTTTATCAGGGTGATCGAGTATCCAACTTGGTTATCAAATCTAGTGACTGTCAAGAAATCCAACGGTAAAGTCAGAGTATGTGTGGATTTTCGGGATCTCAACAAAGCTACGCCAAAGGATGACTTCCCCTTGCCAAATATCGACATGTTGGTGGATGCGACCGCCCATTATAAGGTCAAGTCGTTTGTTGATGGGTTTGCCGGCTATAACCAAATCAAGATGGCCGAGGAGGACCAAGAAAAAACAGCTTTCACCACCCCATGGGGGACTTTTTGCTATACTGTCATGCCATTTGGGCTGAGGAACGCTGGGGCTAC
The DNA here is from genome assembly GCA_026119855.1 of Campanula takesimana. Classification (NCBI taxonomy): domain Eukaryota; kingdom Viridiplantae; phylum Streptophyta; class Magnoliopsida; order Asterales; family Campanulaceae; genus Campanula; species Campanula takesimana. The sequence continues at coordinate 505,202 of JAOWBW010000540.1, forward strand.
CTACCAACGGGCAGTTACGACTTTATTCCACGATATGATCCACAAGGAGATTGAGGTGTACGTGGATGACATGATTATACATTCAAAAGGGTCTGGGGGCCAGCACTTGATAGATCTCAGAAAATTCTTCAACAGGTTGAGAGAGCACGCCATGCGTTTGAACCCGGCAAAATGCACCTTTGGAGTTCGTAGAGGGAAAGTATTGGGTTACATGGTCACCGAGAATGGGATCGAAGCCGACCCAAGGAAGATTCAAGCCATCCTGGAGATGAAGCCACCCCGTACCGAGACGGAGATAAAAGGATTCATGGGACGCCGGCAATACATCAGTCGGTTTATCAATCAGCTGACCACCATCTGCGAACCAATTTTCAAGTTAATGAAGAAAACAGCCAGTGTGGAATGGGATCATGACTGCCAGATAGCCTTCGAAAGGATCAAACAATATTTGGTGAATACCCCAATCCTGCGCCCGCCGCATAAGGAGAAGCCGTTGCTACTATACTTAACTGTGACAGACACCGCCATCGGAGCCATGTTAGCGCAAGAAGCCAAAGATTCCCGGATTGAGAATGCAGTGTACTTTGTCAGCCGAAAGTTACAAGGTAGCGAGCTCAATTACTCCGCGCTCGAGAAGACCTGCGTAGGCCTAGTATGGGTGGTGACGAAGCTCAAACACTACATGGTATCCCATCCGATCTTACTAGTCTCAAAAATGGATCCTATCAAGTACCTGTTCGATAAACCATCCCTTTCTATGAGACTCGCTAAATGGTCAGTATTCTTGGGAGAGTTCGACATTACTTATGTACCGAGGAAGGCAATCAAGGGGAGGGCAATGGCCGATCAGCTCGCAGACACTCCGAGCACTGAGACGAGAGGACCCGACCCCGAGTTCCCGGATGATGACATTTTCGCAATTGAGGTCGCAGAACGGTGGCAATTATTCTTTGACGGAGCTGCAAACAAACGGGGGAATGGAGTCGGACTCCTACTTATTGATCCCAAAGATGAGCACACGCCCATAGCAATCAAGCTAAACTTTTCAGCAACCAACAACGCCGCCGAGTATGAGGCATGTATAGCCGGATTGGAGGCCGCCCTAGAACGCAACGTGAAAGAGTTAGAAGTGTATGGAGACTCTGCTTTGATTATTAACCAAACGGCGAAGAAATGGAAAACTATTGATCCTTGCCTGCAGCGGTACCAAGGTTACATGGATGAGTTGATAGCACAGTTCAAAGAGGTTACCTTCCACTTCCTGCCGCGAGACAGAAATAGGTTCGCGGATGCTCTAGCTACATTGGCCTCCTTAGTTGAAATTCCAGAGGGAAGGTCCGTGAAACCATTCAGGGTCGGACGAAGGGAGAACCCCGCCTATTGCTGCGAAATCTAGATCGATGCCGAGGTAAACGGAGATCAATGGTACGCCCAAATCTACAAATTCCTTAAGCACGGAGAGATGTCCTTTGACGGAGATGTGAAGGCCAAGAGTCTGCAAGCACTCAAAAGGTTGGCGGGACAGTTTGTGCTGTTCGACGACACTTTGTACAAGAGGCATTACGATGGTCTGTTGCTCTTATGTGTCGACAACAAGAAAGCTGAAGTAATAATGGAAGAAGTACACAACGGGTTGTGCGGGCCCCACATGAATGCAAGGATGCTTAGACAGAAGATTACTCGGCTGGGCTATTATTGGATTACCATGGAGACAGACTGTATTCAATGGGTTCGACAGTGTCACAAGTGCCAAGTATGCTCCAACCTCAACCACATCCCCCCACACGAATTGTATAGTTCCACCACGCCTTGGCCATTCACCACGTGGGGTATCGACATTATTGGGAAGATCTCGCCGGCCGGTAGTAATGGTCATGAATTCGTCCTCGTCGCGGTCGACTACTTCACAAAGTGGGTCGAAGCTCAGTCTTACAAGGTGCTGAATTCTAAGAAGGTAGCGCAGTTTATCAAAGAGAATATTATGTGTCGGTATGGGGTTCCTAACCTCATTATATCAGATAATGGCAGTCATTTTGAAGCCGAGTGTGCTCGCTTGCTTGTAGAATTCAAGATCGAACGAAAGAAATCTTCCCCATACTATCCACAGACTAACGGCGCGGTTGAGGTGGCCAACAAGACGATAGAGCAGATAATTCGCAAGATGGCTTCGCAAGGACGGGATTGGCCCGAGAAGTTACCATTAGCACTTTGGGGGTACAGAACGTCAGTCCGCACCGCTACAGGAGAGACCCCTTACGCTTTGACATACGGCATGGAGGCAGTGCTCCCTATTGAGTTGGAGGTGCCATCTTTGAGGGTCTTGCTCGAGAACCAAGTGAATGAGGTAGAATGGCTTCGTAGTCGCTATGATCAATTGGAAACACTAGACGAACGCAGACTGAAGGCCATGGAACACGTCCGGGCCTATCAAAGGAGAACGACAAAAGCCTTCAATAAAAAGGTCAAGCCTGTTGACATAAAGGAAGGAGACTTGGTACTCAAAGCACGCTTACCCAACAAATTCAACCCCCTCGGGAAATGGGCCCCCACTTGGGTAGGGCCGTTTGTGGTACAGAAAATCTTCTCCGGAGGAGCGGTCAGAATGGCAGATTTGGATGGCAACCCGTTCAAGGAACCAGTCAACCTCAGTAAGCTCAGACGCTACTATGACTAGACTCCCCCTCTAAAAAAAAAAAAAAAAAGTATTTACTACGCAAAAAGAAGCCCGATAGACTGAAAACCCGCAAAGGGCGGTCTATGCAAAATAAGGGTGCGTACAGAGCTCGCTAGATCGAAAACCCGCAAGGGCGGTCTAGGCAAAAGTTAGAGCATTCCCCCTTCTATCTTCCCTTTCTTTATAATCATTCTAGTCTGACTGGAATGAACTACGGTGACCTGAGCCCCTTAGTCCTATTTGTAAAAGGGGAACGTAGGCAGCCTTTCAAAAGGTGCGGTCTAAAAAAACAAATAAACATCCAAATCTTATCACAAGGCAATAAAAATAGAAATTGTATTTTCTGGAAGCAAAAACTTTTATTTCCATAGTCATTGCGTATTAACACTTATTTGATGAGTCTAAGCTTGACATACTTTTTGAATAAATAACCTATTCTGAAATTGAAACTAAAACAAAAGTAACTAAATTAAACTAATGTGTCTGCATGACTATGGAGAGGCGCTCGGGATTACTCCTCAGTGCCATTTGTGCCCTCGGTCTCTTTCTTCTTGCTTTGCCCACGGCGAACTTTCTTCTTGCTAGGATTCTCACAGAATCTTCTTTCGAACTCGCTAACACCTTTAGCCTTGCCATTAGGAGCCTCTTCGCCTTTCCTCTTCTTTGACGCCCCCACTTCTTCTCCGCCTCCGTTAGCCACGCTCTTACTCATCCTCCTCTCATAAGCCTCAGCCTCCTTAATCCTCAATGAAGAACTTGGAGCACAGGATCCCAAAATAGTGCCCCTTAGGGTCTCTAGAGTCTGCTCTGCATGCCCAAGTCTCCCCATATACCAATCCAAATACTCGCGTGGCAGGAAAGTGTTGCTAGAGCGTGTGAGGAAGGTCCTACGACTAAAGCCGGCCTCGCCCCACATCTGAGAAAGAAGGACTGAGGCACTATCATCCAACTGAAGTACCCCAAAGGGAAAATCATCTCTCTCCTCGTCCCAACCCTCCGGGATGGTCTGCACCAAACCATACTGACGAAGCACTCTAGAGGGATAGTAAAAGGTAGTCCCAGAAAGGGTTGGAACTTTGATCATGTGAAGTCCCACTTGTTTCTCCCTCACAGAGTGAATGTGCCAATGGGGGCACCACCCACTGAATGTCGTCAGTCACCATTTCCGCCAAATACTTTTCCCAACCTTTGAGAGTCATGCCCTCAAACCGCTCCACCATGCCTCTAATGCGGTGCATCCATGGGGCCACCTTCAGATAAGCCGCCGGTTTATTCACTCGAAGTCGCTCTTGCAACCACATGGTCAAAAGCCTATCACTACCACAAGGCATCCCACCATAAGCCGCGAGATGGGGAATCCCACAGAGCATCTCCCCAAGAATGGCCGGTACAATATCATAACCCAAACGAGCCAAGTTCACCATACCCAAACATCCTTCACTGGCAAATCCCACCTCAGAAGGGAAAAGGATAGAGCTGAACAAGCACAGTGCAAGATGGTCCAAGGAGCGGTTAGATCTCATGTCTGCATGCATGAAGCGTTGCGGCATCCAAGAAAGGTCGACATAACCGCCCCTAGCATACCTATCAAAGTCATCGCGGGTACGCCAAAGGTCACCAACTTGTCCCTCAAGCAAACGAAGTCAAAAGGCAAGGCAACTTTACCCTTCCCTTCGTAGCCACACAATGCTGCGATGTCCTCATAAGTGGGTGTTATCTCGTTGAATGAAAAGTTGAAGACATGGAGGGTATCATTCCAAAATCTCCCACAGGCTTGCAAGAGGTGGGTATTGGAGTTCATGTCCAAAAGTGACCAAAGACACTTTATCCCATACCGTTCATCAAGCTTCCTACGACTAGAGCCAGGAAGTTTGGCAACCCACTTCTCCAAAGAGGTTATAAAGACTTTTTTCTCAAGGCTTGTGATCCTAGCCTCTTGATCCATGGCAAAGAGCAAGAAAATTGGCTAAAAGGAACTCAAAAACTGCTCAAAAGGTTGCTGGTACGTTTTTATGGCTGCAAAGGGTTCATTAAATACTGCACAACTCCCGATTCTTGCCAGGAAAAGGAAAACCGGAGGCGGCGCATGATTTGGCCACGCGGCCACATATGCCTTTGGCCCCGCGGCCGATATTGTCCTTGGCCGGGCGGCCAACTTCGTCCTAGGCCACGCGGCGAACTTTGCTCCGGATCTTGCCATGGCCAGGCGGCCAACATTGTTCTGGGCCTCGCCATGGCCATGCGGCCAACTTTGCTCCATGCAGAAATCCAGTTTGTTAGTTCCCACTCCGTAACGGATCCATGCAACTACGTACCTGCCCCCTTCCATGGCTCATGCATTGTATAAAATTAGGAACATTGTAAAATAATTAGTTTGCACAAGTAGGCTCCCACAATAAAATTGCATTGTAGAACATAATATACATACATGCATTTTATACATTTGTTCTGTACATACATATCCCTCTGCTCACTACTAGCTAACAGTGTAGGAAATAAAGGTAGACCCCGCCTAATCTGAATCTTCCTCCGTGGTGTCTCCGCGCCGCGCTAAAGCCCGAGAGCTACCGGCACCCGAACTCCGTCCCCGGACCGCTCGACCACCAATATGAGAAGAGCCCGCACCATTCGGAGACCGTTCCCGACGCTGGGGTGACGCAACGTCGTCCCTCTGACAAGTACATGAATGGTACGCCTCCCTCAGTAAGCGCATCAACACGTTCTCCCGCCGAGCTGAACGGATGTAGGCCTCCCGAGTCACCTGAAAGTGAAGCCAAGGCAATGATTACAATGCAGAAATAAATAGGTGTGTGCAAACATGACTAATACAAAGCACAAAGCCGTACCCCAGCGTCGGGCGGAGGAATGAATGTCTCCTCAACAAGATCGGCATCAGTCGGCTCCAAGCTAAGCTCCACCTCCCGGCCGCCCCTCATCATTCTCACGCTACTCGAGCGAAGGGGCTTGTCAACCAAAGGCCGACTCCGACCAACATACCGGGCCGAGCTCGATCCCTCTCCCGATAGCATCCGAGCCCGAACCTGAGGGCTGATCAGCCGTGTCCGCACGTAGCCAGCATAGTCGTCACTCCCTCTGTAATGCTCTGCCAGAGTGGGAGCCAAGAAAGTCGCCAACCTCGCGGGACGGAGCATATCCCGAGGAGGGTCATGAGGAGCCCACGGTAACGCACCAGCCCTGTGCTGACGAACCACCCTCTCCCCAAGATACATGGCCTCCCCGGTGAGACCCACAAGCAGAACCCTAGAAGCGGTCAACTCCACTACACAGGGACCCACCGAAGCCTCATTGGCCGGGCTCCTTGGGTAAAATCTAACCCCGATAGGCTCAGACATCGCGAACACCCTCCTCAGATCAGTAACATCCACTGTCTTCCTGTCCCGGTTTCTGCGGGAAGGAGCCCTGTTGCCCTTGCACCAGTACGACATGATGGGAACAACCTTGTTAACACTCATCACCAACTGAAAAGGGGCGACACCGAAGACCTCGTACACCCAAGCCTGTGCATATAATAAGAGAGGTATTTCAGACCAAAAAATAGAACAGAAATCTCAACAAGTGAAAAGAAGGGTAGTCGAGAGCATACCTCAAAGGCGAACTGGAACCCGTCAAAGGCCGACGAGCTAGCCCTCGAGCAATGGTCCAAAGCCCGGTAAATCTCAGCCAAACCGGCTCCACCCCAAGAAATCCCACCGACTAAGTCCAAGTCCACAAGAGCCCCTAGCAGTGAGTACCGGCAGACAGTAGCCCTACTGGGAAACAAAATCTCTGAAAAGCTGTACCATAAGAACAGCCGGACCAAGCAATCCAAATCATATTCCCCCCTACTAAAGGCCTCAATAGCCACCTCCACCAAGCGATTCACCTTCCCGGCCTCCAATCCGTAACCCTTGACACCCCCTCCCAGGTCGGTGTCAACTCCCAGCAGAGCCTGTCTATAATCCCGCCGCTCCGCCAAGCTCTCATCAAAAAGCAAAGGGGTACCAGTAAACCTCAACCCCGTGATGGCCGCGAAATCCATCGGCGTGATGGTAATCTCTCCCCAACTAAAGTGGAAGGTATGGGTGGTATCCCACCAGAACTCCCGGCACACCTCTATCACCGCTGCCACCTTCAGGGTAGCCCCGACCATGCGTACACTGTCAAAGAATGGGCCAAAGCCCATAGCCTCGATCCGAGCACGCAAACCGCCCGGTCCCTCCGGCAGAGACGCCCACAGTTTTCCCACAGTCACTATGGACCCACGAGCCTTGATCCTCTGCAGGTAAACGCAGCACAGGTATGTTACCATTCTAGCAATTTACAATTCCAGCAATTTAAATTCTAGCATTCCATATTATGTGCATAAAACATACAAATGTGCGAGAAGGAGAGGAACGAAAATTCGAAATTTACCTCTCGCGTCTCCGGAAGCCCCATCGACCAATGACGCTCAGAGTCGATGTAAAAATCATAATCTTGGTCGAACGTGGACCGCAGCAGATTATCGCGATAATTCCGAGTCGCGGCTCGTGGTCTCAAACCGCCTCGCGGAATCAAAGGCGCCGCTTCAAAGCCCGCTCCTGGGTCAGCCCCTACATTTCCTCCGCCCTGAGCATTACCGTGCCCCTCTCCTTGTGGCTCTTGTTGTGGAATCATATACCCACCTTGGCCCGGGAAATCTCTAAATAACGCCTCATTGATCCAATCTGCCATAGCTTCAAGAGATATGTGAAATGAAGGCTTCGAAATTATCAAAATCTGAGCTTTCTCTCTCTAAAAAACCCAATTTTCTCACTCTAACTCGTCAATGGAGGAAGGAAGAAGAAGAAAGAAGAAAAGAAGAGGAAGAGGGAGGGTTTCTGGTGATGTGACCGAGAGTCAGCCCGCCGGCTACCTTGGCCACGCGGCCACTTTCGCCCTTGCAACCCCAGCCGTCAGATCAACAATCCGCGTGAAGGAGATCTAACCACTCAGCAGCCTTGGCCACGCGGCCACTTTTGCAATTCAGTGTGTTTGGCCACGCGGCCAACCTTGCCCCTTCAGATAAAATTCCACTTTTGCCCTTAATCTTTTCCCTTTAATTCATTTTAAATGCCTTTAACACTACTTTGAATGATATTCGTTACCTTTGGGTACGGAAAGCCCCTTAAAATTTCCATTCTTCACCGAATATTTGCTTAGGATTCGCATGATCGTAGAGACTTCGGCGCCTCTATGACATACCGTCCTAGATCAATCGTAATTAGCAGAAGCCTCGGCGTTTCTATTTGCGAGCGATCCAGCATCTATTTTAGGATTCATATGGTTGTAGAGACTTTGGCGCCTCTATGACATACGGATCCTAGATCGATCGCGATTAGCAGAAGCCTCGGCGTTTCTATTTGCGAGCGATCCAGCATCTATTTTAGGATTCATATGGTTGTAGAGACTTTGGCGCCTCTATGTCATACGCATCCTAGATCGATCGCGATTGGCAGAAGCCTCGGCGTTTCCGTTCGCGAGAGATCCAACATCTATTACTTTAGCGCAATCGGCAGGAACCCTGGCGATCCTGATTGCGTTTACTATTGCTTACGAATGATTCGTGCTTCGTACAGGATAGTGCTTGTAGGTTTATTATCCGCAGTAGAAGTCCGACATCTCGTTTTATCCCCAGTAGATCTCTGAACTACGACCGGCTTGATTCCTCGGAGGATACGTAGGAAACCTGAAAAGGTCCAGCCACCCGACCGACGCGGTCATCTATCATCCCCAGCAGGTGCATTTTCCCTAGCAGAAGATGTTGCTCCCCATCAGAGGACAGTCATTCCCAATTTCCCATCCGATTTGAACTACGGATATGTAGGTCGCCTGCCAAGGTTCAGCCGTTCCCTTACATTTCATCTGTTTCGAAACTCATGTTTCAGACGGATCCTTCTTTTATCGTCGACCCCACATTGCCTTGCAAGAAGCGTCGCCGAGGGGCTACTGTTAGTACCCGACCTGAAAATGAGTTTATTAGGACTTTCCCAAAAATACAAGGACTTTATAGGAATTAGAAACCTTGCAAAGACTTGTCCTGGATTCCCAAAATATCTCATTTATGGCAAAATCTATCAAAATAGGCAACTTAGGGTTACCATAAAGCAACAGTGAAACCCTAGCTTGAAAATCAAGTCAGCCTGCAGACTTGGCCAGGCGGCCAACCTTGCCACGCCTCGACCTTGGCCACGCGGCCAACATTGTCGCCGTCTTCATTCTTGGCCAGGCGGCCAACCTTGCGCCGGATGATCTGGACCATCAGATCTTCCCCTCAGTTTACTATATAAACCAATCCCATGCTATTGGTTTAGGGGTCCGATTTTGAGAGTTCTAAAGTCCGAATTTTGGAGTTCTTAAACACTATTTTGCTCTCTAATAAGCATTCAAACACTCAAGAAGATCCAAGGTTTATTTCTTGCCAGCATAGGTAAGTTTTCTAACTTTTTCTTCATGTTCTTGCATCATTTTTAATGTAGATCTTTGATATTCATGTTCTTACATGTTTATTCATAGTTTCTTCACGAGCTTTGCATGATCATTCATATGTTCATATATTTTCTTCACATGTTCTTCGTGTTCATAGATTAAAACCTTATTTATGCTATATTTAGGGTTGCGATCTTCATAATTACATGTTATTTCATAGCCGATGATGATCTAGGGTTCATCAACCCGAGGATGATCTAAGAACTACTTCTAAACCCTAAACTTTAGGTAAATTCCCCCTCATTATGCATGATCCCGATTCTTCTGCCTATTCTAAATTCTCTGCGAACTACGCTGACCTGAGCTTCTCACATCGAGAGGAACGTAGGCAATCTTCGGATCCGGTCTAAATCACTAACACACTACTAACACATTCATCATGATAGAAAGACCGATCAATTCGGGCAATAGGAGTGATAACGTTCAATATTCTTCTCTTGTTGTAATTTGACCCCCGAACCCACAAAAAATGCTTTTTTCAATGTTTTGGCTTTAATTAAAACGGCGTGGCGACTCTCATAATTTTAATGTCGTTAAGAATATTCCTTTTATAAATAAAAATAATCACAAGATACTTCCCATGCGTCGCTTCATCGGAAAGGGGTATTCACAGGACCACAAAGCTAACTTTCAACAAGAAACCATTAATTTTGGCAGGGCTAAAGTAGCCGTACGGCTAGGGGAGGAAACACTCCTTTTTCATTCAATTTTGTTCCAGGCCTTGTCATCTTCTTAAATGCCACAGTCTGAGGTTCATCAATCAGTTCATCACCTTCATTTTGAAAGCTTTCTCCTCCATGGAGCCTTTTCTCATGGAAAAAACCACCAAAATTGTCCAAAATTCATCAAGAATGCTTTGAGGGCAACCTTAGGCTTTGGATGCGGTACCATACGAGGAATTACAAGGGAGTTTTCCAGTCCAAATTTGGTCTCCAATCTCTTTGGTCCCTCAAGGAGTTCATCCTGGATCTTGAGCTATTAAGATCCGCTGCGTCCTTTTGGGATGTCAGGAGATATGTATATTGCTTCTCCTACAACGAAATCACTCCAACCTATGAGGATTTCAAGGATTTGGTGGGCGGTGTGGACACGGAGGTCATTGCTCTCCCCTCAGTTGATGACACCATGTGTGTCGAAATGCTGGTCTCTCTTCTCGACATTCCTTTGGAAGAGGCCCAATGTATGGTTCTTAATCATACTTTCATTGAAATTTCGGATCTCCCCAAGAAGTTCATGGATCGCACGGATGAGGCTTCTTGGAAATGCTTTTAGTTTGTGCATTCTTGCCTTTTTCTACATGGTTGGCTCCAAAGGTACTTGTCATAGGGTTTTACTGAGTGTCCTTGAGGAGTGCCGTGCGGGGAAAGATATTGTCCCCTTGATCTTGGGCGAAACCCTTCATGGCATAGACCGCTTGGCTTTGGGAGATGGCTTCATACGTAGCGGTAGCCCCGCTTTACTTACTTTATGGTTGAGGGAGAGGTTGATGGCCATTCCCGGGGCTCCTATCTCTCACAGACCGTGGTATTATTCCTTGAGAGGCATTCTCTTGGACTTCACTCAGAGTGACTGGGAGGCTTATATGGCTTGCCTCACGACTGCCGAGATCCGTTGGTCAGTCCCACATTGGGGTATCAGCTCGGTGTGGGAGTATCAGGATAATTCCCCTTTTGTTCGGGTGCCGGGACTCTTGGGATCGTCTTACTACATCCCTTCTTTGGTCCGTCGTCAGTTTGGATTACTGCAGACTCCACTGTTGGAGTGGTCTGGTCTTAACCCGGAGCATTTGAGGCTTCCTCCCTTGTCTATGTGGGACTCCTCCGCTATTTTTCTTCTTTCCCGATTGTGGACTTGTTCCCTCTTTACGGTTCGGGTACTTCTTGGGCGTGCAGCCAGCATGATTCTAACCACGGTCTACTTGGACTGGTATGAACAGACTATGGGACAGACTCAGAGGCTTATTGATTTTGTTCTCCAACAACCTCATGGATTTTATTCTCCAACAAAATTCTGAATGACGGTACCTCCAGCTCGGCCGGGAGCATGGCCTCCATTCCATAAGTCAAGGCAAAAGGGGTTTTCCCAGGGCGGTTCTAACCGAGGTCCGGTAGCCCCACAATGCTAGATGTAGCTTTTCGGGCCAATCTCTTACCCGTGTTTCCATTTTCTTAATAATCCTTTCGAGCGTTTTGTTGGCGGCCTCCACTACACCATTGGCCTGGGGCCTATACGGGGAGGATTTATGGTGAGTGACTCGGAACTCTCCCAATAATTGGTCACATTCACCTTCGAAGTGCGAGCCATTGTCGGTGACGACCTCGTTCGGGACCCCGTACCGACACATGATGTTTTCCTTTATAAACCCCACAACTTTCTTCGAAGTGAGGACCTTGTAGGATTTAGCCTCTACCCACTTCATGAAGTAATCCACGGCTACCAACACAAACTCCTGGCCATTGCTCCCAGGCGGGGAAATTTTCCCAATGATGTCAATGCCCCATGTTGAAAAAGGACATGGTGTGGTCATAGAGTACAGATGGTGAGGTGGTAGGTGGTTGAGGTTAGAGAACCGCTGACACTTGTCACACATTTTCAAAAATTGTATGCAATCAGTCTCCATTGAGATCCAAAAGTAGCCCATCCATAAGATGACTTGCATTAATGCCCTCGCATTCATATAAGGACCACACACTCCGCCATGAACTTCTTGCATGATCTCTTTTGCCTTTTCCATGTTTATACACCTAAGGAGAAGGCCCTGATGGCGCTTTTTGTACAAGATGTCCCCCAAGATGACATAGTGGGATGTTAGCCGTTTGAGTTCCGCCATACTTTTAGCTTTTACCCCATCCACATATTCTCCCTTTTTATTCATGAAGGAAGTTTATCCTTCCTTGAGGAATCGGTAAATCTGGTTGTACCATGGCTCCTCCACCTTTTCTGGGGTGGCCTCAATCTCATAACAATACGTCGGATTTTCTTTCCTCCCAACTCAGAAAGGTTTTATTGACTTTCCCTTGGGGATTTCTACCAATGAGGCCAAAGTAGCTAAGGCGTCGGCAAAACGGTTCCGGTCCCTCGGCAAGTAGTGGAAGCTAACTTCTTTGAATTGTGCCATGAGCTCTTCCATGTAGGCATGATATTTTTGCAAACCAGGGTCCAGTGTTTTCCACTTGTTAGAGACTTGGTTGATGATCAAAGCCGAATCTCCGTATACCTCCAATTCTTTCACATTCCTTTCCAGGGCTGCTTCCAAGCCGGCCGTGCATGCCTCATATTTCGCGGCATTGTTGGTTACATCAAAGTTCAACTTGATGGCGATGGGGGTGTGCTCATCTTTTGGGTCAACCAAGAGCAGTCCAATGCCATTTCCTCTTTTATTGGCGGCACCTTCGAAGAACAATTGCCACCTATTTTCCCCTTCGAGGGAAAAAATCCCTTCATCAGGGAATTGCGGCTCGAGCTCCTTTTCCTCATTACTAGGGAAGTCCGCCAAATATTCCACTAAGACCCTTCCTTTGACTGCCTTTCTTAACACATAACTGATATCATACTCAGCTAGGAAGAAAGACCATTTGGCAAGTCTCATAGACAAGGATGGCTTTTCCAACAAGCACTTGATGGGGTCTATCTTGGAGATGAGCTGTATTGGATGGGCATGTATGTAATGCTTCAACTTTCTCACGACCCATACCAATCCGGCACAAGTCTTTTCAATTGGAGAGTAGTTGAGCTCGCTCCCTTGTAGCTTGCGGCTCACAAAGTAGATGGCATTCTCTACCTTTGAATCCTTCTTTTCTTGGGCCAACATTGCTCCTATTGACGTATCAGTCACTATTAGGTAAAGCAAGAGTGGCTTATCCTTGTGCAGGGGGCATAGGATTGGCGGGTGGATGAGATATGCCTTAATCTTGTCAAAGGCCCTTTGGCATTCCTCATTCCATTCAACCTCGGCATTCTTCTTTAGCAATTTGAAGATGGGCTCACATGTGGGAGTAAGATGGTTTATGAAGCGGCTAATGTATTGCAACCTTCCCATGAAGGCCTTTACCTCTGTTTTGGTGCGAGGTGGCTTCATTTCCACAATTGCCTTAACCTTTTGGGGATCAACTTCGATACCCCGTTCAGTGACCATGTACCCCAAAACCTTTCCATGAGAAACCCCAAAAGTGCACTTGGCCGGATTGAGCCTCATGGAGTGCTTCCTAAGCCTGTCAAAGAACTTTCTCAAGTCCATCAAATGTTGCCCGTCGGTGCCCTTGGAATGCACAATCATGTCATCGACATACACCTCTATCTCCTTATGGATCATATCATCGAGGAGTGCGGTTGCGGCCCTTTGGTAGGTAGCCCCAACATTTCTCAATCCAAAAGGCATTACGGTGTAGCAAAAGTTCCCCCAGGGGGTGGTGAAGGCGGTCTTCTCCTGGTCCTCCTCGGCCATCTTAATCTGGTTATACCCGGTAAAACCGTCCACAAAAGATTTGACCTCAAAACTAGAAGTTGTATCTACAAGCATGTCGATGTTTGGGAGGGGGAAATCATCTTTGGGACTCGCCTTGTTGAGATCCCTAAAGTCGACACAGCATCGGACCTTTCCGTTGGCCTTTGTGAGTGTTACTATGTTGGATAGCCACGAGAGGTACTCTATCACCCTTATGAAGCCGACCCGGAGCAACTTCTCAATCTCCTCTTTGACTTGCAAAGACCATTCCGGTTTGATTCGTCGAAGCTTTTGCTTGACAGGTTTCACCTCAGGATCCACGGGGATCCTGCGTTCAACGATCGAAGAATCCAACCCCGGCATATCCTTATAAGACCAAGCAAACACATCCATGTACTCCTTAAGTAGCTCAACCAAAGCTTCCCTTTCGGCTCCTTTGAAGTAGCTACCAATCTGTGTCTCTTTCGGCTCATTTTCAGTCCCCAAATTCACCTTAGTTAAAACCTCTCCAGCAGCTTGGGCACGGCTTTCCTTTCGGTCAGCAACCTGCTTTGATGATTGTTTAATGTTTTGTTCGTTTAGTGTGTCTGCATTATTAGGTGATTCATCATTAACCGTTTTTAGATTATTAGTTAATTTATCATCTAATAAGTTGGCAATGAGGGGATACTCAGAAAGGTCTATCATTTCATTCAATGCAAACGGGAATACAATGTTGGCTACAAGTTCATAATCCTCGGGCGTAAGGCCCTCGGAGGAGGAAGACTCAAATTCAAAGACAAGAGATTAAGGGGACTCAACTACATTGGGTCCTATGACACTTGACTCTAGGGGGCGGGGAACCAGTCCAAGCTTCGTGGTCATTTCCTCCTTGCTTGCCACCGGTCCAGAGAAGGTCACCTAATTCTTCAGAGGCATGTCCGTCGGGCTTACCAAGGTACGAGGGTCAAAGATCACAGGAGATCCATCTCCTATCACAACAATCATTTCCTTTTCGAGGCCAATCAGATCAGGCACGACCAACTTCTCCCCAAACATTTCTTGCATTACCGCACCATCCCATTCGTCGTCCATGACTTCCTTGGTGGCGTGCTTGGGAGCTATCTCCTTAAACTTGCATCTACCATTTCGACCCCAAACAGGCTCCCTTTCTTGGCTAGCCTCTATCGTAGACAAGGCTTCAAATTCCCTTACCATCTCGGGCACTCCCTTAAAGGTGTATTCGTGACTCATGGTGGTCTCGGTAGGACCGGTCATCTTGGGTGCATCCAGAAATGCCCTCCTTACGGGGTTAGCCACCATCCCTCGGAATCTTTGGAGGTCTTCTTGCAACTTATCCCAATTGGTCATCATTGGCTCCTTCGGCTCTGGAGCCTCGGTTTGGACCCCTTCTCTCACAAAGTAGCGGCTCATATCGAAAGTGTAAGGGTGGAGGTTGGAAGCCTTAAACGGAATCCCTTGAGCCCTGGCTTGGCTTCTTTTCTGAGCCATTTCTTTATCCATCCTAAGGTCTTCGGGGGTGGGTTTGTATCCCAAACCATAGAGAGTCTTTTGCTCCTTGATCTCAACAATCTTGTGGGTCCCTTGGAGTTTCTTTCCAAGACCAAGCCCCGGGAGGTAGCGCATCAAACGCATCATTCTCATTGCAGGGGGAATCCTGTCCTTGGTGAGTGTAAGATCTACACAACAGATATGGGTTTTGGATGGTATCTCGGTGAAGTCGGTCAAAACCATGCCGCTCTCCTCATTTTTGATCTCTAACATGGGAATCCCGTTGGTGTTGGTTCCCTCTGTAGTAACACTGTCCCCAAAAATGGTTGTCAAATTACCCTCTTGCATATATTTTACACATTGGTTGAGGGTGGAGGCTACCCCGTTGACTTTATGGAGCCATGGGCGTCCCAATAGGGCGGTGAAGGATATGGGAATGTCAAGCACTTGGAAGTCGGTTGGCATCATTTGTTTTCCAAACCAAAGGTTCAAGGTGGCCACCCCTAGGACTGAGCGGGCCGTGGAATCATAAGCCTTAACGGTGATCATGGAAGGTCTTAGGTTGGTGGTCTTTAGACCAAGTAGATCCATCATCTTAGTGGGGAGGACATTCATGGCGGAGCCATTATTAACCAAGACCCGAGGGAGGCGGTGCTCGTCTAACTGCACCGTGATGTAGAGGGCTTCATTGTGGTTAGCCCCAAATGTCGGCAAGTCCAAGTCCGTGAATGTGATGAAATTCCCATATTGAACACTTCCAATCATTTGCACGGTCTCTTCGGGGGCCGTGGTAGGTACCATAGTTTGGGCCAAGCATTCCTCCAATTTGAGCTTGTGAGGGTAGGAGGAAGTGAGGAGGGACCACAAAGATATGTTAGCTTGTATCCTCTTGAGTTGGGTTAAGATGGGATCCTCTTCTCCGGAATCTAGGGCTTTTGCCTCACTAGCAAGAGGGGGAGGCATTCGGTGTTCTGGTGGCGGAGGTTTCTTAGGGTTCTCCGTGTGCACTTAACCGGATCGAGTTAGTACACTCACCTCAAATGGGTCGTCAACCTCTTCCGCCCCTTTCCTGAGTGACGAGGGGTTTTGGGTACTATATGGCCATGCTTCCTTTCTTAACTCATTCACCATGACCATTTTTTTCGGGGTGTTTGCTGACTCGCGGATCCTTTTTAGAGAGATAGGGTGGTGGCTTTGGCTCCTCTCAACTCCTACGGTTTCACGGAGTTTTTCCAAAGTGAGCATGCAACAGTAGTAATACGGGAATACGGACCCATCAATCAGCGGTGGCGGTGGAGATAACGGTGGCAAAGCTAAGATGTCATCTAGGGCCGGGAAGCCTTCTTCTTCCAATCTCGGGGAAGGAACACGGGGAGGCATATTTGAAGATACCTCATCATCATCACTTTCACATAAGATTCGGAGCTCCTCACGGGGCATAGAGAGGATGGCACCTTTCATTCGGGCGAGGTACCCTTCATAGTTGGTGATTTCCGGGGTCTTTGCAATTTTGGACCCATTCCTTCCCTTTGGGTGACCCACCTGTTTAACTGTCCTCTTGCCTGTGGATGAACTACATGCTTCAATGACATGGAAGCAATCATCGTGCAGAGGATAAACCCCATTTGAGCCCTGGCTCTCGCTGTCTACCGTGCTCTTAACGGACTTTTCCATTTCCTCCATGCATTCTTCGAATGTTAGCTCATGCTCGGTGAGTGTTATTACGATCAACTCATCGGCATTTTGGTGGGGGACCCTTGCACTCATCACATTGGCAATCATAAAGTCGGATGGGCATTTCATGTTTCCTTCCTGCACACATGTCCATAGGGTTTCCTTCCATTCCTCCCCAATCTCAGTCATCGGGACATTGAATTCCAAAAGGTTTATCGGTGTCGGCCCCCCGAACTCAATCATATTCATATCGGCTGGCCCAAATTCAATCATATTAATGCCATGGTTGTTGGGGGAACGGGTTGTTGATTACATATGGACTTCGGGGGCATTCAAGCTTCCCTTTGGAAATGAAGTCTATGATGATGCGTTTCACAGCGGGCAATCATCGGTATCGTGCCCATGGTAGCTGTGGAATGCACACCTCTTGCTCTCGTCAAGGTACCTCTCGGGGTTTCTGGGTTGGAATTTAACCAGTGGTTTGGCGAGGCCTTGTTTAACTAACCCCTCAAACACCTTTCCCATGGGCATCCCAAAGTCCTCGAATCTAACATACGGGCACCTTTCCCAGTTCTCGGCCTTTTGCGGGGCTGGTCTCGGATTCTCCCCTTGTATATTGTTTACAGCTCCCACGGCTTCCTTCCCTTTACCGACTGTCGGGGGATGATATCTGTAGGAGTTACCACTGGCCTGAGTAGAGGATTGCTCATTGAGGGTCTTCTTGAATTTAGACCCGGCAGTGACCATTGCCCGGAGGTTGGGGTAAAAATGATGACTGATCAAGGCCCGCAGCTTAGGTTTCAGACATGATTGGAAAATGTCCAATTGTTTTTCTTCTGTGGGCGGATCGGAGATCTCCCCAAGTTTATAATTCCACCTCATATAGAACTCTCCTATTGGTTCATCTCCCTTTTTGCAGGGTGCTTTGCAGATCAACTCGGTTGGTTTCCCATTCTAGGTTTGACCGATATTTGGTGAGGAATGCATCTTTGATTGTATCCCATGTTGCTCGAGATTCATCTTTCAAGTGGAAGAACCACTTGAGGGCGTTTCCTCTCAAGGACAGTTGGAAGTGATCGTCCATTTGCTGCATGGTACACCCTTTTGCTCTCATGGCTAAAGTATAAGCATTGAGATGAGTCTGGGGGCAGGCAGTTCCGTCAAATTTGTCTATCTCTGGCATTTTGAACTTGTGAGGCAGAGGAACAATCTTGTTGGGGTCGGTGATCTCCAAGGAGGATTTCCTTTCGTTCATCCCCTCAAATCTATCTTCCATTTGTTTCAATTTCTCTTCCAACCACCCCATATGGGGGTCCACAGTGGGCTTGAGTTGATTGATCCCACGGTTTGGCTCGTTACTGGCATTGTGGCGGGAGGAGAAGTGGTGGATGGGACCATCGGAGGAGGATTTTGAGGTGGAAAATGGGTGTAGACATACCCTGGTGCCGGGTTACTTGTCAGGATATATGGTGGGATAGCCTCAGATATTTGGGCCATTGGGTGTTAAAGTGGGTAAGGCACTTCTCTGGATGTGGTTGGCAAAGCCGGAGGTGGCAGGCCAATGGTAGCTGGAGCCAAGGGTGCTAGGCTACTTGGGATTGTGTCATACAAGTTGAACCCTGGCGGGTACATGGGAAAACCGCCCGACGGGACAAATGAAGCATGAGTGGTAGGCACATTTTGGTGAGTGGTGGCTTGGAATGCGGGACGAGGTCTCCACATTTGGGTAAGCTTGAGGGGGCGGAACCCGGTTATATCCTCGGGGCTGCACATTCTCAATTCCCTCTTCATCAGTGATCTCCACAAAACTTCCGTCGTTTTCAAACACAACGGCTACCCCTCTCTCCCTCATGGCTTCCATAACCCTATTCTACATATCCTCATGACGTTTCCTGACATTCTTTTCCCGGGCCCTGGCGGCCTCTAGAGCTTGTACCGGCTCTTCCCTACTAAGACCATTTGGATTCGCTGCGTTGTCACCCCCACTACTACTTCCTGCCGGACTAGCCATTCGGAGAAGTCTGAGTGAAGCTGCTGATGAACTGTCAGACTCGGCACTAATCAGATGATGACCCAGAACTCTGACCCACTTCTTACGAGCTGCGGAGGAGAGGGAGACTCATTTCAGGCTCGGGCATCAACTCGGGTTGGTGTTTGGGAGATTGGGTTTAGGCTCATGCAACGTGACGGTTAATTATTATTAATTATGTTCATGTTTACTTAAAACACATTTATTCCTAACTGGTTGGAAAAGATCTCCCTTCTTTTTCACAACTATTCTAAATCCTGGATCAGTGGAGGCCATCACTATGCCTATAGATCCCTTGTTTTTCACCTGCCTTGCACACTCCCAAGGATGGACTATCCCGGGCGAGGGTCCTATAGGGCAAGCGGCTTCCACCGACCGAAAGAACGAACCTAGGGTCTAGTGCGTCACAAGATTCCCAATGCGCGATCCATTCCAATCATGATTAAGCCCCGGTTAAGATCGAGATTCGTCTTAGGGACTTAAGGGATTTCCAGCATAACCTCATCTTTGATGAGGGCTCTCGAACCTTATCCTTGGGCTTAAGGATGATTAGTTTGGACCATTCATTAGGGCTTGACAACACGGTGTCACCCTATCCTTAATACGTGACTTAGGTTAATTACGGTCAACATTAACGCGTAAGTCAAGGACTGGGTCAAAGTTGACCATGGTCACACTTGCTTTCACAAGGAGTCATGACTCGGGCATTAGCTTGGCCACAATTAATCTCAGACACGTATTAGGGACGTGGTAACGTGAGCTAGACCAAAAACACACCAAGGTCTCGGTATTTGTGTGTCACGGACGAGTGTGGTTGACTCAGCTCGAAAGGGGAGGTGGAATGGACCCGTGCGCGCTAGAAGGGCACAAGAGCACCAATCAAGCTGCATCGTGGCATCCATCCCAGGTTTAAAGGGTATTTGGAACGTGCAAGGTCAAGTGCGCGTAGTGTGAAGCCATTCTATGTTCCCTTTTGAGTTAAAATATAACTTTTCAATTCGTTTTATCATCATGAACAATTTATAATCAACAAAAATGAGCAAGCATGAATGAGCTATTTACACAAGTAATCAAGCAAGAACATGAACAAACAAGGCCAAAACTTGTATGTACAACAAATTGTGCACAACCAAAGAATCCTTTGAAATCAAAACTTTACAAGAAACGATCCATTTGAAAACCATTTGCAAAACAAGTTGTACACAACAAAGAATTCAAAAAATATTTTACAAGGTGGGTTATGCACAAGGAGGTTTTGAAAACCCAAATTTATGTCCAAAAGTTTGTGCATGACCAAGCTTCAAAAACCAAGTTTTGGCTAGAAAAGAAGAAGGTAATGTTCTCAAACAAAACTGTAAATTTGGAACCTGGACAAGCAGAAGCCAAAGGGACACAGAATGTTCCTACCCTGCATAAAATTGTTAAATTTTGGAACATTCTGTTCCCTGCCCAACATAGCCGTATGGCTATAGAATGCTGGCAATTATTTTTTGCAGTTTTTCATCTTCTGATCATCAAGCCCCAGTTTATTGCACATCCAAAACAGTTTCCACTCCAGAAAATTCAAACAGAAACACAGCACACACAAAACAACACAAAAGTTAACGAAAACAGGTGACGGGAGTTTGACCCACACATAAATGTCCCCAAAGCTTCTAAAAAGAAGTTTGAGAACATTTAACTCCCCAGCGCAGTCGCCACTGTAAGGATCCCGCACCCGCGCGTAAAACGCGATGAGTTATGGGGGAGAAAGGCCAAACGCGGTTAACATGCCAAAAAATAACGGAGTCGCCACTTTTGTTAATTATTTAACCCAACAAAAGAAAAGGTTAGAGATTCCATTAGTTCGGAGGTCAGGTTACCCCTTGGGAAGAGTTTCACGTCACCCAAGTCGCCTCGGATAGGACCGAGTCTCCCTAATGTTAGTTAACAAAAGTGCATGTGTGTGTGTGTGTTTTCAAAATGGGAGAAACTGACTGTTTTGACCAAACCAGTTAATTATTTAACAGAAAAGGTTTATTTTGCAAACTTTCTGGTCAGGAAAGGAAGAAACTGGAAAATGCCCTCCACGGCCAAAGTAGCCGTACGGATGGGGAGGGCTCTCCAGGGCATTTTTACAGTTTATCAGAAAACAGTCCAGTTTTAGTCAAAACAGAGTATCTTTGCTGAAACTGGACTGGAATATTGATTTCCAGTTTATGATTGACAACAAAACTTTGAAAAGTTCATTCCTATGCACTTTGATCATCAAAGGAACCCCAAAAACAAAAATTTGGGTGTGATCAAAGGCAATCATTGGAGAAATTTATGAAAAGTTGATGAATATGGCATTTAAACCAAAATGACCATTTTGGTGGATAAAGATTGAAACTTTACCACCAAAATGGAATTATTATACAAGGTTAAACCTTTAGGGACACAAATATAACATAAAGATCAAATCTTTATGTCCCATACTTGGTGATTGATGGCTAGATCATGGTTGGGGTGATAAAGATTGGAACTTTATCCCCCAATCATGACTCTTTTGGCCAAATAAAACAAAATCAACATGAAAATGTAACAAACCATGATCATCTTTAGGTTTTACCCTATAATCACACACTAGGTGTGAAGGGAACCTTGAATCACCTCATGATTTGGATCATATACATATATAATTATAATATATATAGCTTGAAAGGCCAAGACTTGTATAATATATAGATATAGTGCTTGAAAATGGACAAGACTTGCAAGAAATGTAAAGTGCTTGAAATGGACAAGACTTTGCAAGAACAAGAAGAAATAATCACAAGATAAACAAGTAATATGAACAAAGATAAAAGAGAGTTTGAGATGAAGAAGAAGATGGGGAGAAGGAGGCTTCAACTATTGTGGTTATGGCCTATCTTCCTCTCTAATCACTCAAATGTGTATATTACTCACTTTCTGCTCTCAAACTGGTAGAGTTTCAACTCACAAAATGTTTTCTCCCCCCCCTGAAATGATCAGCATGGGGTTCAATTTATAGAGGCTGAGGGTGCCCAACATAGCCGTACGGCTAGGGACCTCATGTGCCCAAACCATCCGTACGACTCGACCTGGCGAGCTTCTGGATTTTTCTAAGTTTAATTCAAGTTCAGTCCTGGAATATCATGTTTATCCTAGTGAGGTCCTGGCCCATTGATTTATCCCTTAATGGTGCCAAGAATTCCTCTAAAGTAGGTCAGCTTCATATTGGGGTACTTACACTAGGGCCTTCCGATCCATAAGATCTCAATCTTCCTGTTTTTCGCTTTCCGGCTTGACTCCTGTTAAGGGCTTATAGAGATCTTTGTTGTACAAGAGATCCTCTATTTGCATTTTCCAAAACCCATAGTCAGACCCATCGAATTTCTCCACCGCTTGTTTATCCTTGCCCATTCTTGATTGCTTGATAAAAGCCTAATAGTCCTATAAACCCGGATTGATAAACCAGAGCTCTAGATACCAGTTGTTGTGGAAAAGACCCTCCCAACACCCAAGCAAATCGCAAGAAAACCCAGCACCACAAACAAGCACAAGAAATAAAGAACAAAGCAAAAGACAAAGGAACACAAGAAATTGTTTACACAGTTCGTCAATATGTTTGACTACGTCTGGGGGCACTACCGAGACAGGATTTTGCACTATAATATGTAAATATGGAGTTACAATCAGTTTAGGGGAGGAACCCTTGCTTATATAGGCATCCTAGAATAAAACCTAACCCTAGACGGACAAGGAAACTCGAAATCTGCTCTAAAATTCGGCTTGGCCCAGATCTGTCCCGACACCCAGGCGACCGTCTGCCTTGAACCCGGGTGACTGCCCACTTCATCAGTCCGTAAAACCAAATCTTACTGCCTCACTGGGCGAGCGCCTGCCTAGACCCCGGGCGAGCGCCCGGTCCATCAGTCCGCCGACGTGAATTTCCTCCTTGTTTCGATCGCTAGTTCCCGGTTGGTCCTCTATTCCAACATCCCAAACCAAAGTTAAGGATTTCCATTTGGTCTTGGACAGCTGTAAATCCACTACCTCCAATTTCAAAAAATTGGGCAAACCCAATTAAACTATCCCAAAATGGAGCAATACTAAAAAAAAATAAAAAAATAAGCGATGAAATCTTCAGAATCCTATGACAAGAGAAAAATCAAGAAGACAATTTGTGTATAATGAATGAAACTTGTTATATGGAGTTTGAAGAAAATTACAAGTTAAAATTGCTGCTTCAAGTGCTAGGATATCACTGATACTTAACAGAGATTGTTCCAGTGGTGAGTTGCTCCCCTTTTTGTACAATGTACAGCAGCATAGGCTACTTCATCTTCATTGACATCTTTTCCATCATTTGGAATCGTCGTTAAGTTATTTGGCGTAGCCCGTGCAAGCTCTAGATAATCGGCGTTACCAAAATTCTACGAGCTTGAGGATCATTCCTCGCTTGGCACCGTAGTTTATAAAAATTCTACGAGCTTGAGGATCATTCCTCGCTTGGCACCGTAGTTTACCAAAATTCTATGAGCTTGAGGATCATTCCATGCTTGGCACCGTAGTTTACCAAAATTCTACGAGCTTGAGGATCATTCCTCGCTTGGCACCATAGTTTATCAAAATTCTACGAGCTTGAGGATCATTCCTCGCTTGGCACCGTAGTTTACCAAAATTCTGCGAATCCTGAGGATCATTCCTCGCTTGGTACAGCAGTTTATCAAGAAAAGTTACCATTTACCAAACTCAGTGATCCTGAGGACTATACCTCGCTTGGTACCGAAGTTTATCGAGAAATTATGTGCACTCTATAGGAAGTTAGAATCCATTCCTAAATCTGTTGTCGATTCTTGAAGCTTCTTGTCGTACCGTGCGTATGGCCTTTATTCTTTTCCCCAACAGAGTCTATCTGCAAGGGCTTTATTGATCATGATGATTTGGTCTTCATAAAGGGTAGTGTCCGTAGGATTGTTATCCCTAGCCGGAGTCTGATATTTTGTTTCTTTTTCTTTTTCCCCAGTAAAGTCCACGACTTTATTGCTTACAGATATTCATCTATCCCCAATGAAAGACGATGTCTCGTTTCTGTCCCCCCAGTTCGAACTACAATTGGTTTGATTCCACTTGGATACGTAGGTAGCCTGACATAGGTTCAGCCGCCCGACCAACCTGGTCACCGTTTACTTCTTTTCCTTTGATTTGTAAAGAGAATCCACAATATCTCTTCCTGATTTCTCAATATTTCCTATTTATTTTATAATTGTATAACACATAGAATTAGCTGCCATGTACTAATTTATAGGGCTGAGTTTTAGGATCTTGATACCTTACTCTTTGTATAAAATACTCCATGTATTCCCTAGATGATAAGCAAGAATAAGAGAACATATTTTCTCTCTTTATGTAATCAAAGCTTTATGCTCAATACCCTCAACTTCACACATTCGATATGGCAAACGATTCCACCAGTAATACATCAGGGGAGACCCCGAGGAATATTGTCAATATCAAATCACCATATTATTTACATCTGTCTGATCACCCTGGACTGATTTTCGTTACCCAACCTCTCAATGAGTCTAGAGAAAATTACTTCTCATGGAGGATCTCTTTTCTCGATGCCTTGGAATCCAAAAACAAGGTGGGCTTCGTTGATGGATCAATTAGCATACCCGACGTTAATTCCGGGATCACGGCATGCTGGAAACAGTGCAATGCTGTTGTGAAGTCATGGCTGATCAATTCCATTTCCAAAGAATTGCAGTCTGGAGTAACCCACGCCCTTACCGCGAGCGAGATTTCGGCTGATTTTGAAGAACGTTTTACCCAAGGAATTGGTGCAAGGGTTTATGAATTGAGGTGATCTAAAGCCTTGCTGCAGAAGGAGAAAGCAGAAATTTCAACCTACTATGGGAGATTGAAGGCCATATGGAGTGAGTTGCAGAACCTCAGGCCATTACCCACTTGTACATGCGGAGCAGCAAAACAAGTAAAAGCGATGCGAGAGGAAGAGAAAGTGTTCGACTTCTTGATGGGTTTGGACGATGAATATAGCACGGTCCGCTCCCAGATTCTCAGTCATGATCCTTTGCCAGGA
Organism: Campanula takesimana; assembly: GCA_026119855.1. Taxonomy (NCBI): domain Eukaryota; kingdom Viridiplantae; phylum Streptophyta; class Magnoliopsida; order Asterales; family Campanulaceae; genus Campanula; species Campanula takesimana. The sequence continues at coordinate 530,109 of JAOWBW010000540.1, forward strand.
CTCGGAAAAGCATATTCTGTTGTAGCTCAAGATGAAAAACAACACAACATTGCTTTGTCTCATACTCCAATGACTGGAGGGACAACGTTGCTGGCCAAAACCATCCCTGGGCATCCATCAAAATCTGACACGTCTGCTACAGGTAGCTCGATCCAAAATTCGACAGTTGCATGCATGCAACAAGGGACTAATATTCTTAGCCACCAAGCTGGTACTTATGCAAATATGACTGTTCATAGAAATTTTGATATGGTAGATTCTTGGATAATCGACACAGGTGCGACGGATCATGTTGCATGCAAGCTTAACTCCATGACTGATATCCATCAAAACCCAATAATGGCACCGGTTCAAATCCCTAACGGTGAAAGCATTCCAGTTCATGCTGTGGGTCGAATACATCTCGACAAAAACATAAGTCTGGAAAAAGTTTTGGGAGTGCCAAATTTTCGTTTTAATTTACTTTCTGTAAGTAAATTGACTCGAGATTTAAATTGTGTTCTAATTTTTGGAACTGAATGTTGTGTAATACAGGACTCACTCTCGAGGAAGCTGATCGGAGTGGGTAGAATGCGAGACGGACTCTACTATTTCGAACCAACTGAGGAAGGGAAGGTGCTCTTGGCGAATAGGCAATCTGAACCAGATTTATGGCATCGAAGTCTTGGGCATTTACCACTAAACCGAATCAGACTTGTGTCGGGTTTGTCTGTCAACTTAGATTCTTCGAAGGATTTCATTTGTGATGCTTGTTGTCGGGCAAAACAAACACGGTTGTCTTTCCCTGTTCACACAAATAAGTCTAAGCATATTTTCGAGTTAGTTCATTGCCATATTGGGAAAATTACCGATCTATGCAATGTATCAGGTCTTAATATTCAATTAATGCAATGCAGTGCTTACTTTTGAAAATAGACAACGTACTTGCTTATTGTGTATAAAATAATGCAACGTAATAACTTTTTAGCCGCTACTACGTTGCATTAATTGATACAACTTACTTCAAGTACGTTTGTCAAATTGTTCGAACTTTGCATTATTTTGCATTATTTGATACAACTACTTCAAGTACGTTTCATAATGTAAGAAGTCGCTACTACGTTTCATTAATTGATATAAATCGGACACTACGTTGCATAAATAGGTCGTTTGCCCTTGCGATATTTGGGGGTCGTATCATACTCCGTCACATTCTGGGGCACATTATTTTCTCACGATTTTTGATGACTATAGTCGGAGTTGGTTTTGGGGGAAACTAGTTCCTCCATAAGTTATAAAAAGTCATGTTTTTTTAACCCTTTTTTAACCCTAAACCTTAAACCCTAAACTTTAACCCCTATATACCTTGCAATTGTTTCGTCAATTGCCGATTTGGGACTTTGGGTTGCACCCCAACAATTCTCCCCTCAAACCAAGGACCACACCGCTATGGCCCGTAGTGTTTCCTCTGGCCCATATCGGCGAAAGCTTGTACCAACCGCTCGCGAAACACCATCGCCCTCGATTGCAAGACTCGATTCGCTATGTCGCACAAGGGGAAACCCACCCTATAAAGCACACACACGGTCCACCCGATCGGGCCCATCCGAACCATGGCTCTGATACCACTTGTAGGGACCACGACCACCACCATCACTCTCCACATTAGTATGATATTGTCCGCTTTGGGCCCAGCCCGCACGGATTTGTTTTTGGGTCAACTCTCAAAAGGCCTCATACTAATGAAGTGGGTGGGTGCTCTTATATACCTTGCAATTGTTTCCTCAATTGCCGATGTGGGACTTTGGGTTGCTCCCCAACATGATACACCACAACAGAACGGAGTGGTCGAACAGAAACATAGGCATTTGTTGGAGGTTACTAGAGCCTTACGGTTTCAGGCAAAGTTGCCTGTTAAATTTTGGGGAGAATGCGTCTTAACTGCGGCATATTTAATAAATCGCATGCCACTCTTTGTTCTGCATAATAGGACACCTTATGAGCTCCTTTTTGGGAAAGTTCCAAGTTATGATAATTTGAGAAGCTTTAGATGTTTGTGTTATGCTCATGTTAATCGTAAGCCTAATGACAAGTTTGCAGCAAGAAGCAAACCTGGGATTTTTGTGGGATATCCATATGGCCAAAAGGGGTATAAGATATATGACTTGGATAGTCGTGTTATCTATGTTTCACGAGATGTGCAGTTCTTTGAGAATGTTTTTCCGTCTACTAGTTCACTTAATGTTCGAGCAGCAGCGGATCAAATCAATTGGAGCAGCCCTATTGATTTTGAACATTTATTGAGTGATTCTCCAAGCTTAAGCAACGACATAGTGCCGGAAGTCATGAGTGCACTACCAGAATCAGCCCAAGGGAATTGTACAGATGTTGTGCAAGATCAATCAAGAGGTCATGAACTACCAGACCAGTCCTCCAACACCACACTTGAGCAGCCACCTCATGCTGTCCCGCCTATCCTGCTTGTTGTAGAAGATGGCTATCCTCCTGGCATATCTATAGATCAGGTACCTTCAGGTACTATTGAATCTCATGTTAGCAGTGGTGCTCGTGTACGAAGTTTATCTAATTATCTTTCTGGGTATGAGTATATATTACCGCCTTCGCTGCATCCTCCCTCCTCAGACTCGCATTCTTCCTCACACTCAGCTCATTCGACGATACATCCTTTATCTCACAATATTTCTTATTCCAAATTTTCCAGAAATCATAATGTCTTTCTAGCAGCCATCTCTTCGATAGATGAGCCAAAGTCTTTTTCTCAGGCAATTAAACATGATCATTGGCGTGAAGCTATGAAGCAAGAAATTTCTGCCTTAGAGGCGAATAATACTTGGAAGATCGTGCCATTGCCACCTGGGAAACGGGCAATTGATTCTAATTGGGTGTATAAAGTGAAGTTCAATCCCGATGGTACCGTGGAACGTTATAAGGTGAGACTTGTGGCGAAAGGCTACACTCAAATTGAGGGCGTTGATTTCCACGAGACATTTGCCCCAGTTGCGAAATTGGTGACAGTAAGATGCCTTCTTTGTCGCGCCCCGGGATACGAGGTTCTAAATGTAACCACGATCTCGGCTGCACTACTACTAGAAAACAGATAAACAAAGCACCACTGACACTTACTTTTTACTTACGGAATTCAAAACGTAATTTTAGACTATCTTAGTATTGAAACCAGTTACAATAGTGATGACTTGCCACTACACTATAACCAAAAACAAGTGCTAGGATTTTATCAAATTCCAAAAACTGCTCAGCACATACGCTGGCACCCTTTTACAAGTATACATTTATCTAATTACAATTCTACCCCAAAGAATGGATTTACATAATCCAATACCAACCAACGTCCTCACCACATTTACCTTAATTACAAAAAGGTGCACCACCAAGATCACTTGCTAACCCGGCCTCACTGCGCGGTACTATCGCTTGCCTTCTTGCGATCTAAGGAAAACAAATTGAAAAGGAACGGGGTGAGATAAAATCTCAGTAAGTTACTACTTTAACTATATGATATGCATACATGTAAGTATGGGACAGAGATAACATCACGTATCACGTAACATCAAATAGCATACAATACGGGTAGTTATACCAACCCATTATGTAACACGTATAGCGAAAGCACACATTACAAGGGATATTTCTTGCACCTTATTCCTCCAACTCATTAATTTACCATAACTGACGATGTTGTTGCAGTCGTTGAAATCAGCTCTCGTATTTGATGTAGCTTCACTATATTGATGGAGACCTGTTACCCAGTATCCCAACCCAAGAACAAATAATAGCTATCTAACTATTGTGCATAATTGCTCCAATAATTAGGGAAGCAAGACCCTTACTTTGGCCAAAAGTAAGAGCAACGGCCACAGATGCATAGGCCTACGTTTATTGCTTAGCCCCAGCTCTCACAATATGCGCAAACCTATACACCCCCGACAAGTAAACCAGCTGGACTCATATAAACTTCACACAAGCAATATTTACTTGATTTGAAATAACGGAAAACAAATCTCAAATTGGAACTAATCCAAAAGTAGTGGACTAGCCCCTTTTCTTTAATAATTTAGCATGTAATCATTCATATACACAAGTACGCATTTAGCACGTTCAGTGTCTAAAAGAATATCAACACTATCATACAACTATTGATACATTTCAATCACAATTAAGACCCGTACTCTTGGGTACGTACTAAGCTAATACACATTAGTTATACCCATTAATGACCACTCTTCGGAGCTACCTTGCTCCCAACAAGTATACCTAACTATTTGAGGGTAACCCTTAAGATCTAGACCACGTCGGAACCTAAACACATTGATTCTAGGATTCATCAGTTCTCAGGACACTGTGCGGTCGCCCGGAATGATATGTGCGGTCGCACACTTTGGGTAATTTCCAAGAACAAAACCTTTCAGAAGATTGTGCGGTCGCACACCCAAACTGGGCGGCCGCACAACTCCAACGAACTACCAGGAATTTACTCCTTCCATCCTAACACTCAAACCCATCATTTTTGAATCAACCTAGTTTCAATTCAAGAACCCAGCACATACATAGAAGTGATATCAAAGTTACAAATGGTACTTGTGGTACCAATACTATTCCGTCAACTCGAATTTCACCTGCAATACACGATATCTAGCAATTATAACAATAATCACAAGAAAGGGGAAGTAGTGACTTACCCACTCCGGAATCGAACTTGATGAAAAATTGTAAGAAAATTATGGAGATGATCTGCTCAAAGCCCTGATCATTTTTATGTAGTTAATTTCTAAAATAAAGAAGTAATTAAGGGCAAGAAAAATTCAACTAAACCAAACCCTTACCTTCTTCTCCTTCTTGCAACCAAAGAGAGGAAAAATGGGAAATTTGAGAAAGTGTGTGTGTGTGTCGTGCAGTGAGAGAGAGATGGAATAATATCCCAATTTCCAAGTTCCAATTTGAGCACTTAAGTCCCCCAAGTTCTATTGTGATCATTTTGACTCCTAACTTTAAGTTAAGACTTACTAACTTTTCACACTTTATTATTATCTAGTCATTTAAATAACAAAATTAACACACAATAAATCACAAAATAAAATATAAAATATGATATATTCATATAAAATGCAATTTATTTAAATGCCATTGGGTGAGGCGTTACATTCTTGATGTAGCGTCCGTTCGTAGTTGGGTGCTTCATCAATTGGATGTCAATAACGCCTTCCTACATGGAGATATCGATGAAGAAGTTTACATGAAGATACCCCAAGGATTTGGAAAACAGGGGGAGCAACGAGTCTGTCGACTTTTGAAATCACTTTACGGACTAAGTCAAGCTTCGCGTAATTGGTATAAAAATTTACTCAGTCTTTTCTTGCTATCAATTTTGTGCAATCGCGGGCTGATCATTCACTGTTTACATGCTCCAAACAAGGTTCCTTTGTTGCTGTACTCATTTATGTAGATGATGTGATCATCACCGGTACAGACCAAAAGAAGATCTCTTGGCTCAAAAGTTACTTGAATGCAAAGTTTCGTATTAAGGATCTAGGAAAACTTAAGTATTTATTGGGATTGGAGTTGCTCGTTCTCCTACTGGTATTGCATTGAGTCAATGCAAATACGTTCTAGACATCTTGGCAGAATGTGGTCTTACTGGTTGCAAACCAGCCTCCTCACCCATGGACCAACAACTCAAGCTTGATTTCGATTCTGGTAAACTTTGTCAAGATCCAGAACAATACCGACGCTTAGTAGGTCACCTGCTTTATCTAACAATCACACATCCAGATATCAGTTATGCAATCCACATCTTGATCCAATTCATGCAAAAACCTCGACAACCTCATCTTGATGCAGTTTTTCGAGTTCTTCGTTATCTTAAAAATGCACCGGGTCAAGGGATATTATTTCCTTCCCATAGCTCACTTTCCCTACGAGCCTAATGTGATGCGGATTGGGCGGGTTGTTCTGCCACTCGTCACTCTACTACTGGTTACATCATGTTTCTTGGTTCTTCTCCAATATCTTGGCGATCCAAGAAACAGTCTGTCGTCTCTCGCTCGACTACTGAGGCCGAGTATCATGCTCTGGCAACAACTTCAAGTGAGATTGTTTGGCGTGTTCGCCTATTACGTGATCTGGGAGTTTCTCATTCTGAACCAGTTCCGTTATTTTGTGATAATCAAGCGGCTCTCCATATCGCTGCAAATCCGGTCTTTCACGAACGTACTAAACACATTGAAATCGATTGCCATTTCGTCCGACAGCATATTCAGTCCAACCTATTGCTTCCGCGGTCTATCTCTTCTCAGTTTCAATTGGCGGACATCTTCACCAAGGCTCTCGGTATCGAGCGGTTTCACACTTTGCTAAGCAAGTTGGGCATTTCAACGCTCCATGCTCCAACTTGAGAGGGAGTAAAGAGAATCCACAATATCTCTTCCTGATTTCTCAATATTTCCCATTTATTTTATAATTGTATAGCACATAGAATTAGCTGCCATGTACTAATTTATAGGGCTGAGTTTTAGGATCTTGATACCTTACTCTTTGTATAAAATACTCCATGTATTCCCTAGATGATAAGCAAGAATAAGAGAACATATTTTCTCTCTTTAATTTGGAACTCATGTTTCAGATCGGCTCCTTTCTTAATCGACGACCCTCCATGCCTTGCAAGAAGTGTCGCCGAGGGGCTACTGTTAGTACCCGATCTGAAGTTAGAGGACTTCTTAGACGTTTAGGATCCTTCGAGGACCTTTTAGGCAATTATAACCTGACAGGGACTTATCCGGTAATTATCCAGAGCTCTTGATAGACGAAATCGCTTCTAGGTCGAAATCCATCAGGATAATGGACAAATCCCAAGAACTAACTGATAACGATTCGTTGAGATCGTTTTAATCACCAAATCCGGAGGATCTAGCCGTGCGGCCACTTGTCCAATTTCCAGGTTTTTTTCCTATAAATAGGCCCCTCCTTTCAGCCTATAGATCACACCTGAAACCCACGGGAAAACAGTCTCAGAAGCTCTTCCCAGCCTCTCTCTCTCCCTCTCAAAACCCTCTCAAACCCTCTCTTTGATCTTGCTTTGATCATCAAAGAGATTCATCGCCACCATCAACCAAAGGAGTGAAGATTCAACCTTCGAAGCCTCTTTAATCGGTTTGGTAATGCGTTCTTGCTACTCAACTACTTAGATCTATTATATTCATTCATATATTGCTATATCTAGGGTTTTGTTCATCGTTCGTGTTCTTGACCGATGATGATCTAGGGTTTCCACGAAACCCGCATTAGATCTAGGTCACATATTACTTATATTATGCATCTTTTCATTATGTCTATACATCTATATTCATATGTTCTTCATGCGTTCTTCATGTTCTTAGTCTAAGTTCATAATATATGCCATGTTTAGGGTAGCGATCTTCATGTTTATGTGTTCATTCATATATATTCATGATGTTCTTATTATTATGCTAGATCTAAGTCTTATACATACATGATATGCTAGATCTAGGATTGTGATCCCTATTTATGTGCAAATGCCATAGCCTATGATGATCCTAGGGTTTCATCAAACCCTAATGTGATCTAGGAACTACTTCTAATCCTAATCTTCCCCTCTATATGCATGATCCCGCTTCATCTCTTCCCATTCTAATTCATCAATGAACTACACCGACCTGAGCTTCTCATGATGAGAATAATGTAGGCAATCTTCGGATCCGGTCTCAAACACTAACACACACACACACACACATTGATCATGATAAAAAGACCGATTCGCCGGGTGATAGGAGTGATAACTTGATATTCTTCTTCTGTTGTAATTTGTCCCCCGAGCCCTATTAATTCTCATAAATGGTTTTGTCAATGTTTTAACAACAAATAAAACAATGTGGCGACTCTCGATTTTCAACTCACGTATTCACAGGTACTAACAGAGATGGAAACCGGGGAAAGAATAGAACGAGAGGGACGGAGGTCTTCACCCCTCTCACAAGACCGATCTCCGAGATAATGAACCTGGTGAATCTCCCTAATCCAAAACCCCTTAAAGATAACCCAAAATTCCCTAGGGACACAAGCAAATACTGTTCTTACCACCGGGACAATGGGCACGAGACAGATAATTGCTATGCCCTAAAGAAAATACTACAAAGGTGGGCCGATCAAGGGAAGATCAATGAATACTTAGCGAAGAAACACAACAAACATCCAAGGGAAGACGAGAAAGGGGATGACCGAGAAGATAGACCACCTCGAGCAAAGCTAATCGAAGTAATAAGAGAGGAAATTCCCTCAAACACCAAGCTAAAGGAGTAGATCTATGAGCTAAGTAAGGTCTATCACTTCCCCCCTTGGATTCACAAAGGGGAAGAAGTGATCAGCTTTTCTCCAAACGAGCTATCCGGGAACAGAGCGATGAGGGAACAACAGTTGATCATCACGGGCAGAATAGACAACTGTGAGTCAGATAGGCTCTTAATTGACTCGGGGGCCGCCAAGGACGTGCTCTACTACAGGACTTTCAAAGAGATGGAGCTTCCTGACAACATGCTGACACTGTATAACGGGAGATTAGAAGGGTTCACGAACCATAAAGCCCAAGCAAAAGGGATCGTGGACTTATTACTGGAAGTCGGTGAGTACCCCTACAGGGCCTCAGCCACAATTACATTTATAGTTATGGACTTGGCCAGTGACTATCACGCCATCTTGGGCTCTCCCAGCCAAGGAAAATTGGGAATGGTTGCCTCCCTCCCAAACCAAAGGGTGAAGTTCCCAACCCCGGCAGGCATAGGCTGTGTCCCCGGTGCCTCTAAACACTTTTTAGGACACGTGATAAAGTCCAGAAAAGCGAAAACCAGAATGGAGATTGACACTCCAGAAAGGAACATCACCATATCCTAGTCGACCACGGTCAAAACATCAACACCTCACATCGGCGTGATAGTCGTAGACGTTCCTGAAGAATGGGTGGTATTAGATGATGAAGATACCATGACCAAGACCGAGGTGACCTATGGGTTAGATGGATTTGGCTCTATTTCAATGAACACAGCTTCGGACGAGCCGAGCGGTTTGACCCTCGCCCTTATCCTAAGCTCGGGGGCCGCAATACCCACCCATATGGAAGCCGAGATAGACAGGCTCTTAGACATAGAGAATTTAAGCCTAGAGCGAGAAGACAAGGATAAATTTAAACAAATCATTATGGAAACCTTGGAGTTCAGAGACGGCCCTGGGCCAATTACGACGAGATCGTCATCAACCCCGACTACCTAGAGCAAAAGAGAAAAATCGGGAGACAACTCCCCCCAAAAGAATGAGAGGAGCTTATCAACCTACTCAAAAACAATCTGGATGTATTTGCATAGAGGGTAGAAGACATGGTAGGGGTCAAAGAAGCCATTGCTCTTCACAAACTAGAGGTGGACAAGTTTTTCAAGCCGATCAAGCAGGCGAGAAAGGTCTTCTCCACAGATAAAGAAAAAGCAATCGTGGTCGAGGTGGATAAGTTTTTGAAAGCCGGGATCATCCGAGAAGCGACATACCCCGAGTGGATAGCTAATGTTATCATGGTTAAGAAACAGAATGGTAAATGGAGGATGTGCGTAGACTTCACAGACCTCAACAAGGCTTGCCCAAAGTATAGCTATCCCTTTCCAAGGATCGACAAGCTGGTGGATTCCATTGCTGGACACCAGACTCTGAGCTTCCTTGACGCTTATTCAGGTTATCACCAGGTCGAGATGGCAGAAGACGACATTGAAAAGACGGCTTTTCAAGCAACCAGAGGTATTTACTGTTACGTCATGATGCCTTTCGGCCTAAAAAATGTCGGAGCGACTTACCAAAGGATGGTAAATAAAGTATTTAAATCCTAGATAGGCAGAAACATGGAGGCCTACATCGACAATATGGTGATAAAGACCAAGTCAGGAAGTCACGTCCCGGATCTGACAAAAACTATAAAAAAACTTTAAGGCTAACGACATGAAGCTCAACCCCAGTAAATGTGTATTCGGGGTCATGGCCAGCAAGTTCTTCAGCTTCATAGTGCCCCAGCGAGGCATTGAGGCAAATCCAAAGAAGATCCAGGCCCTAGTCGACATGAAAGAGCCGACATGTGTTAAGGAGGTTCAAATGTTGAATGAAAGGGTGGCTGCCCTGGGAAGGTTTATCGCCAAGTCGGCAGAAAAATCACTACCCTTCTTCAATGCCTTGAAAGGCACCAAAGATTTTTCTTAAACACCAGAGTGCTCGGCATTGTTCCAACAATTAAAAGAATACTTAGGTTCTCCTCCACTACTCAGCTGTCCAATTATGGGAGAGACGCTCTCTTTATTCCTTGCAGTAACAGACATAGTTGTGGCGGCCGTGCTAGTTTGAGAAGATAACGGGATTCAGAAGCCGGTTTACTATGTGAGTAAGGCATTGTCAGACACCGAGAGCAGATACTTTAATGCTGAGAAAATAGCGTACGCCTTGGTGATAGCCGCTAGAAAGCTACGTGCATACTTCTTTGCTCATCCCATCACGGTTTATACCGACGCACCGCTCAGAAAGATACTTCACAAGATGGATAGCTCATGCCGACTACTCAACTGGTCCATTGAATTGACCGAGTTTGATATCACCTATAAGCCAAGAAAGATACTATTGGCACAACCACTAGCAGAATTCCTAGTCGAGACCGCGTTCTTGAGCGAATATATGCCGACAACCAGGAAGAGGAAGTTCCCCATGGACAAAGAGCCATTAGAGGAATTGCCAAATGATTGTTGGGTTTTGTACACAGACGGGTCAACAACACAAGGAAGGAGTGGATCTGGGGTATACTTAACAAGTCCAGGCGGCGAACATGTAGCCCGTGACTTCATCAGGTTTAAGTTCCCAGCCTTAAGCAACCAGGCGGAATATGAGGCCTTGATCTTGGGAATAGAAAGAGAAAAATTCTTTGGCGCAAATAAGCTGGTGGCCTACGGTGACTCCCAACTTATGATGAACCAAGTTAAAGGGGAATACAACACCGAGAACCACATGCTGACGAAGTACAGAGACCTCGTCCTCAATATGACTAAAAACTTGGAGTTCTGGGAAATTAGGTAGGTCAGACGAGAACATAACCAGGAGGCCGACTTACTATCTAAATTGGCCACGTCAGAAGAAACAAATCCCTTGATCATCTATGCTGACCAACCAGCTTACGAGAGGCTAGAGATCTTAATTCTTGATGATGAAGAAAGAACATGGATTGAAGACTACAAGGACTACATCGAGAAAGGAAAGCTACCAGAGGACGGGTTGGCGGCCAAAATGATAAAGAAGAAGACGGCCAGATACATAGTGTGGAACGACATTTTGTACCGGATGTCGTTCTCCAGGCCCCTCCTAAGATGTGTATCCCCCAAAGACACAGAGAAATTACTGGCCGAGGTACATGAAGGAGTTTGCGGAGGACACCAGGGGCCAGAACTCTCGCCGACAAGGTGATCACGCTCGGCTACTACTGGCCGAACCTAAGAGAAGATGCCCACACCTACGTGAAGAAGTGTGACAAGTGCCAACGCTTCTCAGACCTACCCAGAGTGCCACAGGTGGAACAAAGTCTTATTATACTGACCTGGCCATTCGACATGTTGGGAGTCGACATTATTGGGCCCTTTCCCTTAGCCAAAGGGAGCAACAAGTTTGTGATCGTAGCAGTTGACTACTTCACCAAGTGGGTGGAGGCTAAACCTTTAGCAAATATTACAGAAGAGAATTCCATCAACTTCATTCATGACTACATATGGTGTCATTTCGGTGTCCCTCATTCTATCGTGACCGAGAACGGGCTCCAGTTCTCTGATGCTTTTACTGAGGAATTAAACAGGCTGGGGGTGAAGCATAGAAAATCATCAGTCAGCCATCCCCAAGGTAACGGGCAAGACGAGGCAGCAAACAAGTTGATACTAAGAGCCCTAACCAAGAGTATGGAAGGAAGCCAAGGAATGTGGCTGGACGATCTTCCCCTTGCTCTATGGGCAGTTCGTACAACCACTCGGGGGCCAACTGGGGAGACTCCCTTTGCACTGACTTATAGATCTGAAGCTATGGCGCCGGCCGAGATGGATTTGCCTACCTTTAGAGTGACCAATTACGATGAGGTCGTCAATGAATATAACCGATTGCTAGACCTAGACCTGGTTGAGGCAAAAAGGCTGACTGCTCAACTCAGAATGATTAACTATAAGCAAAGAACCAAGGCCTATCATGATAGCAAAGCAAAGAAGAGGATTTTTGATGTCGGTGACTGGGTACTCAAAAAGATCGAGTCAACAAATAGAAAGGCCCAGCAAAACAAGCTCTCGCCGAACTGGGAAGGTCCTTACATCGTTACTCACGTCATCCGAGAAGGGACCTACATGCTCAAAACTCCGGAATGAAAAGAGCTGAAACACCCATGGCATTCGGAGCACTTGAGGAAATACTATCAGTAACTCCTCGGCACCCTATCTATCATTGTTTTCTAGTTGGATTTTTTGCTCTCTAGTTTTTAAAACTTTTACTAGTCTAGACATTAATAGTTTCAATTTTATCAATAAAATTCCCTTTTTTATCTTTCACATCACTGATTTCACATCACGAATATAAAAGCACGGTTTAAGCATTACTTGACAATGCCGAGACCACCATCCAGAAAGTATGGCTCATACCTGACTTCCCTTGAAGCCTAGTTTCAATAACTAGCACAACCATGGCATATATGACATGCATGATCAACTTCTGAGTTATAGCTAAGACGTCTCAACTCCTGACAGTTTGAACCTAGTTCTGAAAACTGGTCCCCTCAAGTCTGGGTTAAGATCATCACATCTAACTCCTAGCACGATTTGAGCCTAGTTCTAACAACTAGTTCTTTCAAATTTAACGAAACCGAGCATCTAACGCTCGTCACGGCCCATAACGGAGAACGACCACAGCCTATAAACAAAGTCAAGCACTTACGTCTGACCACTCAAAAAGTAGTACGACCACGTCATACATGACGTGCAGGGTCTCTTTTTGAGTTAAGGCTAAAACGTCTCGACTCTTAACAATTTGAACCTAGTTCTAACAGCTAGCCCGTTTAAATTTGAGTTAAGATTAAGACGTCTAACTCCAAGAACAATTTGGGCCTAGTTTTGACAACTAGTTTCTTTCAAATTTAACAAATCTGAGCCTTCAACACTCGTCACGGCCTATAACTGTGAAACAACCACGGCCCGTAAACAGCCTAAACCGGCCATATAATCTCTCATCATTTCAAACCGAGTTAGGCATCTCAAACCGAGATCCTCTAACTGCAACAATGACAAGGAGATAACAAGGGATAATTAAACACCTCAAACCGACGAACAAATCCCTATAATGACAAGTGTTTACGCCCCCCCCCCCAGTTAACGCTAGGCCAAGGCATACAAATACTTAAACGACAAAAATAAAAGTGTTATGCCCCCAGGCTACGTTGGGCCCAGGCATACAAATATTGAACAAAAACAAATTGTTTCAAGCCAAACCGCCTCGCAAGCATAAAGAAAAATTGTATCAAACAGCTTCACCGGCCCTACACGGCAAAGTTCATGAAATTTAAGGGCGCCTCCTCCTCCTCATCGACCCCCTCTTCATATGGGCTCAACTCCTCCTGAAAACGCTCGACCAAGGTATGAAAATTGTCGGGATCAACTAGGGGAACACTCCAGACCGATCTCCCCTCAGCCTTGTCCTCTTCAGCTATCAGTTTAAGGGTGTTAGTGGAGTACGGGATCAGGGAATGTGCTGCACGGGCTTCCACACCATACGCATCATTCAGTAAAGACGGGCCTACTTTTTAATTGGAACGTTTACTTTAGAATCTATGTGGAGTTGGCGAACTGCATGTGTGTAGCCGTCAATATAAGTGGTCTTTACTTGGTCATCAATGATCGACGGCATCACGGCACACTGGAAGTCCAACACAGCATCCTTCTCCTTGGCAGGAATGCTCTTTTCCAATTGCTGGAACCTCGTCTCCATCTCCTCTTTCTCCTTGTCCAAAAGGACGGCATTCTCCTCTCTTTCTGAATCGCCTCCCGGAATGACTTATCCTCCTCCTCAAACTTCCTACCAGCTGCTCTGTGTTTCTCGATCTCGGCCTCTGCCTCTCCGACAGCTTTGATCCTCTCGACATGGGCCAGCTTGGCACTCTCGCGTGCTTTATTGACTAACTCCACAGTTGTCCTAGTTTCGCATGGGCCCGAGTCGCTTTGCTCTCCAGATCGGTCATCTTCTTACTAACTCCAGACCATTGCGCTGCCTCGTATTTGGAAAGGGTGGCAAGCTACACAAAGAGGTTGATGTCAACTAGAGGAACAAAAGAACGATCATAGAACTAGTAAGGTAATCTAATACCTCGGCAATAATGAGACCCTTGCGTTCAGCCATATGGGCATAGGTGGGCGGCATAGAATTCAATCCTTGCAGGAGGTCAACATCAAAGGCTCGTTCCGAAATTGGTCGGCCAAGTCTCAGCATCGCACAAGATCTGGCAGTAACATCGAGGCTTTTCAACGGACGGACATTGGAGAAATCTGCTATCAGAGCATCAATCTCCTCATAGGAAAAAGCAGATGGAGTATCAGTAGGTGGAGCAGTAGAGGAATGCCTTTTAGGTGATGGCTCCTCTGAGAGTTCGTCACCACCATCCCTAGCCCGTTTCTCACCAAGGGGCTCGCCGCCTTCCGCTGCCCATATATCCTCAAAAACAGTGTCTCCAGCCTGATCTGGCACAGAAGCATTCACCATTGCTGCGGTTTCACTTGCCTGTGCCTCATCCCATCCTCCATCTCTGGCTAAGACCTTTTGCCTAGCTCCCATATCGGCGTGCCTTTTGGAACGCCCCAAAGTCTTTGACTTCAGCCTCCTCTTATTCAAAAGTCTGTTGGGGTCAGAAGTGTATACCTGTGCCAATTCTCTTTCTTCCTCCATGGTCAGATCTGTTAAAGGCAAAGCAAGAGATAAGAATCTAATACGGGGCAGTCATAAAATAAACAAGAGGAATAAGGGCAGAGCTATACATCTGACAACTTTTTGAACTTTCAAACACGCCTCGTCCTGAGCGCGGCAAACCTCGCAATCCCTGATAAAAACAAAGTTGGGATGAACAACCCAATCAAGATATCGGTTGCCTCTAACTACAGGCACCATTACGTTTACACCCTCCCAAGGCCCCGGCATAATACCCGCCTGAACGTAGTAGCCGTAGTCGGCTTCTAAAGACGACCAACTAAGTTGCTGAACAACAGCAAATTCGTCCAATCTCTTCACTAAGGTGTCACTCCACGGAGATTCGTAATAGATCTCGGGGGCCTTGGGAACTTTGGTCGGCACTGGAAATTCCCATCCAAGCTGGCTCTCAACCTTGATGACATGGTTGTTCCACCTAGATACCTTGCTGACCGAGCTGGATATTAGGGCAATGATTTTAGGCCTCCTTTGTTTGCTCCGAATGGTCAGGACCTAGGTGTTTTCGTTAAAACATCCCTCGAAGAAATAATTAAAGGCCGTCGGGTATGGCTCAAAGCCTAAACTATGGCACAAGACAATAAAAGAAGTCAGGTACCTAACCGCATTGGCACCCAACATGGCGGGAACGGCCTGCCAGTCCTCCAGAAACTCACAGATAAATGGATCCAGGGGCAATCGAAGTCCCAGCTGAATTTTTTTGAAGAAGAACGCCACCTCGATGTGATTCCAATAGAAAGCAGCCAACTCTTCACCAGTAGTCAAGGCAGAGGCGGGCTCATAGGTCAGATCGAAATCGTCACGGGAAATCCTAGAGTCATCGTATAGGTATGTTATCATCTTGGCCCCTGCCTTGGGTTTTTTGGGTTTTGCGGAGGCTGCAGTATTTCCTCTTCTAAGATTCCTACGACCACGACCTCGGCCCCCTTCGGGGACGTCGGATTGGAACTGATCTACTATCCTTGCGGAGGTTCTCTCTCCTGACATAGGTGCAGAGGAAAGCAGGGAGTTAGCATCAAAAGCCGGAGTGTGGGATGCATTCACCCCCATCATCCCATCCACAAAAGCTGAGGAGAGCACCTCGTCTTCCGATAAATGGTAGTAAGAAGAAATGTAAGCCAGGAGGTCAGGCAAAGAAGAAAGGACTACTATGTTGGGGTTCATCGTCCCTAGACGGTCAAACCTACGACTATTGACTGGCCATTCCACAGTTCCATTGAAAGACATGTGAATTACTAGGAGCTCCATAATCTCATTCAAGGGTAACAGAAATCAAGGGCCGTCGGTTCTCCAATAAATCCTATGGTTTACTCTATGAAATCCCAGACGAACCGACGACGAACAATCAAGAGACATTCTAAGTGCAGAATAGACGCGAGAAAAAGCATGAATGGAAAACGGCAAAGAAAAATTGAAAATGCATGAAGGGTAGAGGGGTACCTGATGAAACGTTATGTGTTGAAAAATGGAGGAAAGTGAACGAAGGGAAGAAGTATTGCTAAATCACTAGTTGAAGTTCGCCGGAGTCAAGTGATGTTTGACAATCGCCAGTAGGATCGTTGTTGAAATATGCCTTGGATTCAAAGGATATTGACTGTCAAGTAAAAAGTAAAATGGGGATTTAGGGATTTCAACCGATTGAAATTCTTGGTTCGGGTATACCCCGAGAATTTTACCCTTATCCGTTCGAGATCTCGTGAGAATCTCGTGATAATTGGCTGCTGCACACGTCATCATCCTAAACCATCATTACCTACAATTAAGGATTGTGGCTTCCCCATAAAGCAAAATGTCTCTTCACTTACCCTCCGCCGCCTGACACAAATGACGTCACAAGTTTGTGATATCATGAGCCTGGAAAACAGTGAACGATCAAGAGACTGTCAGCATAGACCGACATATGCACAGCGACATCTCGGTTTTGACCAGATTTGACTAAATTACGAGATGGCTATCAAATACAAGTGTATTCTATGCCGACATGTCAGGAGGTCCAGGCGTTCAGAATTATGTTAAGATGACATCATGAAGCAGGTTGCGTTAATGAAGTTATAAAACGAGATCACGAAAGACACAATAAATCCAAGCCATGAAGCAGAATCACAGCAAGAGCAATGTTTAGCAGGAAGCAAGATACTTCTATTGTTATACTAAAAGGGGCCGAGAAGCCTTTCATGTCGACAAGGATAGCCAAATGGTACTTCATGCTCGCCGGCTATGATATCATTTACGTCACACTAAAATCCATCAGGGGGAAAGTGTTCAGTGATCAGCTTGCTGAATTTCCGTGTGACGAAGTAAAGGGGGAGGACTTACAGTTTCCCGACGAGCACTTGGTTTGCACTACAACCGAAGAAAAATAAATGGCAACTTTTTTTCGATGGCACTGCCAATAAACATGGTTTTGGGATAGGAATGTTACTTTTCGATCCAAAGGACATCTACACTCCAATTGCCATCCGTCTTGAATTCGAAGCTACCAACAACATTGCCAAGTTTGAGGCATGCATAACGGGGCTGGAAGCAGTTCTAGAAAGAAATGTCACGGAACTAGAAGTATGGTCAACAGTTCTAAGATATCACGTTCACTTATTTGCCAAGGGACAAGAACCGCTCTGCCGATGCTTTGGCTACTATAGCCTCACTGGTTGAGATGCCCAAAGGAAAAATGGTGAAACCCTTCAAAATTTCAAGGAGGACAAGTCCGGCATACTGCATGAACATCGAGATCAATGAAGTCCAAGATAACCCCCCGTGGTACACTGACATCATGAACTTTCTCAACAACGGCACCTTTCCCGACAACAGCAATGGGAAAACCTGAATAGCACTACAAAAGCTAGCTGCCAGATATGTGTTGATTGGAAACCGAGTCTACAAGAGACATCATCAAGGGATCAATCTTTATGTGCAAACGAGTCCGAAGCTCAAGAAATCATGCACGGAGTCCATGAGGGCGAGTGTGGACCCCACATGAATGGGATTATGTTAGCCAAGAAGATACTCCGTGTTGGCTACTATTGGACTACAATGGAAAAAGACTGCATCGAGAAAGTCAAGAAATGCGCCAAGTGCCAGTTCCATGCTAATCTACAACATGCTCCGCCTTCACAACTGTACAACATGACCACACCTTGGCCATTCTCTTGTTGGGGCATAGATATCATCGGAAAAGTCCATCCTATGGGGAGCAACGGACAGTCATTCATCCTTGTAACCGTGGACTATTTCACAAAATGGGTCGAAGCACAAGCTTACCGAGTTCTCAATGCCAAGAAAGTGGCAGAATTCGTGAAGAACAACATTATGTGCCGATATGGTATCCCCAATGAGATCATCTCCGACAATGGCTCTCACTTCGAGAAAGAAATGGATGCACTTTTGGTTAACTACAAAATTACCAAGCACAAGTCATTCCCGTACCGCCCCCAAGCCAATGGAGCGGTCGAAGCAGCAAATAAGACAATCAAAGTCATCATACGAAAAATGGCTTCAACGGGAAGGGATTGGCCCGAGAAATTACCACTAGCATTGTGGGGCTACCGCACCTCAATACGGTCAGCAACGGGAGAAACTCCTTACTCATTGGTATATGGTTCTGAAGCCGTACTCCCGGTCAACCTCGAGGTTCCTTCTCTACGGGTCTTACTCGAGAACCAAGTCAACGAGGTTGATTGGATGCAAAGTCGATACGAGCAACTAGCCCAACTCGACGAAAAGAGATTAAGAGCGTTCGAACGCACAAGGGCTTACCAACAAAGAATGGAAAAAGCTTTCAACAAAAAGGTGAAACCTCGAAATATCAAAGTAGGAGATCTAGTCCTAAGACAACATCCTCCCAATGCCATGAATCCCCTGGGAAATGGGGACCTCGATGGATCGGTCCTTATGTCGTCAAGAAGATACTAAGCGCCGGTGCATTCCGACTCGTAGACTTGGATGGTAATCAATTGCCAAAGGAGGTCAACCTCGACAAGCTCAAGAAGTTCTACGCTTAACAAATAAAGACCATTAAAAAAAAAAAACGCTCGCTCGGTTGAAAACCCGCAAGGGCGGCCTAGGCAAAAATTAGAGCACGTGCAAAAAAAGAAGCCCGCTAGATGAAAACCCGAAAAGGCGGTCTAGGCAAAAAACAGGGTGCAAAAAAAAAAAAAAGGTCTTCATTTGTTTGAACAACGGAGACCTGAGCCTCTCTACAAGAGGAACGTAGGAAACCTTCAGGTGCGGTCTAAAACATAAATTATTATCCAATCAAGTCATAACAAAAATGCAATTTTTATTCATCTCTTGAATTATTTTGATCACTACAACGGACGGTGTTGAGCAATAAAGACATTAAAACATTAAAGCCTAACAAGTGGTCTATTAATTGCAATCTCGGGGTACTAGGAAAAATCTAATTTTATCTTAGCCTTTGAAGGGCCACCCGAACGGCTCTCAATCCTATTCTTCTTGGGAGGCTTAGGAACACTAAGGCGGACCGAAACCTTATGCGCAGCAATGCACCTCCGAGCATAGAAGCTATCCAAAGGGGTACCGAAAGGGTCAGCCAAAATATTGTACGAATCAGCAGCAGCTTCCTTATTCCGCAAAGCACTGCTAGGCTCAAAGTCTTTTCCTAACAAATCAGCGTGAAGAACGTCAACCCAAGTAATGCCGCGGTAAAGAGTGCCAAACAGATAGTCCCAATAACTCCTGAGAAAAAAGATACTACCCCGGTGAAAGGGGGGCAGAAGCCTACTGATGGCGGTCATCTCCCCAAGCTGACTGAAGCTCCGCTGAAAAGTACGAACCCATATATGAGACTGGACGAGGAAGGGATAATCTGTTGACAACCAAACTGCCTCAGAACCCGCTCCGGATGGTAAAATGAAGAGTCTCTCAAGCCGGGTAAGACCACATGCTCAAAACTTGAGGTCCATTCCACAAAAGGACGAAGACCCCAAGAGGGAGGGCACCACTCAATGTCGGCCGATGCCCGAGAAGCAAAGAATTTTTCCAACTATCCTCGATCAAGTCTCGGATCAGCAATTTTCTCCTATGAACAGCAAAAGGAGACAGATCGCCATTCGGAGAATAAATCCTGAAATGCTCTCGAAGCCATATGGTCAATAGCAAGGGGCTTCCCCGACGTATCTCACCTGTCCGATGCAGCTCATCAAGACCATGCAGAGTTTCCCCCACTATAAGAGGAATTACGCTAAACTGTTGCTCTTTTGCCTACAAGATTATCTCAGCCAACTGTGCATCCGCTATCTCGAAAGGTGCAACAAACAGAACCTCGCTGAAAAGGCAAACTGCCATGGCATTCCTCTTGAAGGACTGAACCGTCGGGTCCTCCGAATGCAATCTGAAGGACATTAGCAACTCAGTTATGTCTACCACGGTGCCATGCAACATCTTCCTCACATCTCCGATGGGAAGGTTCAACAAGTCAGACCAAGAATCGATCACTCCACGATGATATTTGGGGACGACAATTTGACCGCCAGTGGCATACCAAGAATGGCACCAAAGTCATCAACAGTCGGCACCATTTCATTCGCCGAAAAGTTGAAAGTGTGGTTGTCGCAATCCCAAAAGGCTTCAGCGGCCTTCAGCAAATCCCAATCCGGCTTCAAAGTCCGAAGCGTAAAAAGAATTCGGAAACCAAAATCTTTGATGAAAGCTTTCTTGGGATGGGTCTTGAAAGAGAACACGAAGGTCGACAAATCCTTCTCATACTCACCAAAAACCTTGGCATCAAGGACAAAAGAATTGGAAGCCATGGAGAATGTTGATTACAAGAAAAATTGAACAAAGAAATAATGTTCAAGAATGGCAGAAAATAGCTGTTGGGAGAATAGCCTCGAATAGAGGCTGATATTATGGCTGTTGGGGATCTTTTAGCCAGCAAATGTCAAGCCCCAAAATTCACTCCCCAGAAGCGCGCGCCTTCTGTCACCCACATGACCGGCGCGCGCATCCTATGGTCACTAGCAAAGGCGCCGCCTCTCGTTCCAGAAACGCCTCCAATGGCCCTTGTTAGAAGAAGAAATCATGCAGAAACAAAGTCCAAGTGCTCCCAAAATCAGCAGGAATCAACATTCTCCACCCTTGGTAAGGTACGTCTAAATTAAAATTAGATAGAAACTTCAACTAAAAGTAGGTTGTGTCTTTCTTTTTAAATCGAGGTCAATCTCGACATTTTCCTCGCTAAAGGGAAAACATTCTTTTCGGCCCGCAGTCAACTGTGACCGCACCCCAAGAAAAGTCAACATCAAATGCAACCACCAACAGCAATTCGGTCTGCGGTGAGCCACTAAATTCGCCACTTCTTGAAGCAAGTAACGGATTCACTAACGGATTCATTCAAACGGATTCACTAACGAATTCATCAACAAGAGTTCACTAACGGACTCACTCAATGGATTCACCAACGGATTCATCAAGCGGATTCACTAACGGATTCGTCAACAAGAGTTTACTAACGATCTCATACCAGAAGATTCACTAAAGGATTCATCAAACGGATTCACCAACGGATTCGTCAACAAGGGTTCGCCGACGGACTCATCCAAGGGATTCACTAACGGATTCACCAAACGGATTCACTAACGGATTCGTCAACAAGGGTTCACCAACGGACTCATTCAAAGGATTTACTAACGGATTCATCAAGCGGATTCACTAACGGATTCGTCATCAAGAGGGTTACTAACAGACTCATTCCGATGAATTCACTAACAGATTCATCCAACAGGTTCAACCGACGGATTCACAAACGGATCATGCCACCTCCTCTATTAACAAAAGCCGCTCACATAGGGAGCGCACCCCTATCTCTCGCAATTTTAAATTCCTGCTTTCAATGAGTCTTTGCTTTTTCTTGGTGATGTCATCGGCGGATGTCTTTTCTTTCGTCGGCGCGTTTTGCTTCGCAATCCACGCCGTCGAGGGGCTCTGTAGACACCCCGCCTTGGACCACTCACCCCGATTGCACGGTTGATTTTGTGTTTCTCCCTCTTTTAAATGTTTTTTGTCAGTTTCTATTACTTCCGTTAAGTTCTTGACTGACCCCGTTAAGTCCAGGGACTAAACTGAATAGCAAGGCTGACTTTCTAGTCCATTCTGTCAAAAAAGCCATCTTTGAGTCGCGCGCCTCTGACCATAGGAGCCAGAAGCGCGCGCCTTCCACACCCAAGGTGGGAAGCGCGCGCCTCTGGGCGTCAGTTACAGATTTCTGTCCAAGAATCTCTCCCCTGCTCATTCTACATGATTTTGCCCGGGAAAGATTTCTTGGTGACTGAGTTTTGGCACCAAAAACTTGTTTTTTACAACTATATAAACCCCTCTTCTCCACCATTGGAAGGAGGACTCTTTTTGGAAGAAAGAAAACTATCACAAACATTCAAGACATTTCAAAGACTTTCAAGAAATATTTGAAGTCATAATGAAGCATAGGTAAAAGACCATTCTCTTCCCTCTTCCCTACTTCATCTTTTTTCCTTCTCTTTTTATTTCATCAAAAGTGCAATCACCCAAACGTTTTGGGACATGACACCAAAGATTACTTCACTTCATTAAAGTTAGTCAAGGGGTTATCTCCCTACATTCTAAAAACCCCCTTTTTAACCCCTTTTATCATCATCGAAGAATAGGAAGAACATTTTGATTATGTAGATTTTGAACAAGCAAGATCAACATTAGTTGGGCGAGATGGGTGTTTAAGTATTTCCCATCTCGTAACCTAACCCTGAACCTCATAAACAAGAATCTCTGTTTTCGTAAATCAAACTTAGGCTACACATTAGGTTTTTCTTATGTTCCTCTAAAACATAGGTGGAGACTCTAAAACAAGTTAGACATCCTAGGATAATTCACCGCTCTAGCCAAGTAGTGGGATCTCCCGGGGTATCTACACCCGCACAGTCATGGGTATGGTGGAAATAGACATTGAGTTTGGAAGCATGGTCATGTCCGTCCCGTTCCAAGTGCTCGATGTACCTTCCTCATTCCATTTGCTCTTGGGCCGACCGTGGATACATAGTTCCAATGCCATCCCTTCGACTCTCCATCAGTGTGTCAAGTTCAGAAATGGGGATGAAATAGTGACCGTCATGGCAGAAAACGTCACTATCCACAGTAAAGGGGAACCCGTCCACCAAGTCCAACACGGTTTAGAAGACTCCACCCTCTCAGGCGTCTCAATCAACGCCATCGATGAACAAGGGGGAAACGGATCATGGACTCTCAGTAATCGCAAAGTCCTCCGCGTGATGAGGAATATGAATTACTTCTCTGGTTTAGGCCTAGGTAAATATCAACAAGGGAGAATGCAACCCATAGAGGTCCCATTCGTCAAAAACAAGTTCGGATTAGGGTACGAGCCTTCCAAAGATGACTTGAAGTACGAGCAAGCCGTCAAGAATGAGAAGGCCCGAGCTTGGAGGGAAGGCCATCATTATGAGATTCCCAATTTGAAGCCTTATCGCAAGACACTGAATGGCTACTTTGTCCATCAGGGGAAGACGTACCGTACGTGATCTTTCCTGAGCCATGGGTTAACAGCAAGGGCATTACAAAGCCCGGTCTTGAAGTCTTTGCCGACTATGAGATTCAGAAATCCGAAGGAGAACCAACTCCCATGTCACCTAGATAATGGTGGGGGAAGAAAGTGACCATAGAGTCCAAAACAGAGATTACCGTGGGGGAAGAATTGACGGATTTAGCCTCCATGTTCGAGGAATTGGCCATCATGGATGAGTGCCAAGTGAATGTCATCTACGACACCGACACGAGAAGGGAAACTATCAGCGAGATCCAGCCAAGCTCTGAGACGATCAACAACTGGTATTCTACGAAGGGACCCGTAGTATCCGAGGAATTCTTGGTCGAGAAGATGGGTTGCATTTCGTGCAAGGTCACAAAGGAAGACTTGTTCACATTTACTTTCGAGTCCGAGAGTGTTTCCGATACCCTCACCCAAGAGGATATGGAGGCCATAGCCGAGCGTGTGTTCCCTTTCTTTGTTAATGAAAAATTTGATCTTTCTGAGTACCCCGATATTGCAAACATCATGAATGATGAAATAACTAATAATGAATCTAATGAACTAGTTAATAACGATTCAAATAATGATGAAATAGACAACGAAAACACAACATAATTAAATGAACTTGCTCAACAGGTCCGTAGTCGTGGTCAAAATGGTCCAGGGGCTGACGAAGAATTGCATGTTGTTAATCTGGGTACTGTTAGTACCCGACCTGAAAATGAGTTTATTAGGACTTTCCCAAAAATACAAGGACTTTATAGGAATTAGAAACCTTGCAAAGACTTGTTCCGGAATCCGAAATACCTCATTTATGACAAAATCTATCAAAATAGGTAATAAATGGTTTCCTTAAAACCATGCAGAAACCCTAGCTTGAAAATTAAGTCAGCCAGCAACGATGGCCACGCGGCCACATTCGCCCAAGCTCCAACCTTGGCCACGCGGCCAACGTCGCCGCCGCCCTCCATCTTGGCCACGCGGCCACATCCGCTCCGGATGATCCTGACCGTCAGATCTCTCCATCAGTTTCCTATTTAAAGACCTCCCTTGCCTCATAATTGAGGGGATCCGAATTTGAGAGTTCTTAAACACAATTTTGCTCTCTAATTAGCATTCAAACCTCCAAGAAGATCAAGGTTTATTTCTTGCCAACATAGGTAAGTTTTCTAACTTATTTCTTCACGTTCTTGCATTATTTCTAATGTAGATCTTTAATATTCATGTTCTTGTATGTTTATTCATATGCTTCGCATGTTCATCATATGTTCATTCATATGTTCATATATGTTCTTCATATGTTCATCGTGTTAATAGATTAAAACCTTATTTATAGGGTTGCGATCTTCATGTTTGCATGTTATTTCATAGCCGATGATGATCTAGGGTTCATCGACCCAAGGATGATCTAGGAACTACTTCTAAACCCTAATCTTTAGGTAATTCCCCCTCATTATGCATGATCCCGATTCTTCTGCCTATTCTAAATTCTTCTCGAACTACGATGACCTGAGCTTCTCACATTGAGAGGAATGTAGGAAATCTTCGGATCCGGTCTCAATCACTAACACACTACATACACCGCATCATGATAGAAAGACCGATCAATTCGGGCAATAGGAGTGATAACGTCCAATATTCTTCTCTTGTTGTAATTTGACCCCGAACCCATTAAACATGCTTTTTCTCAATGTTTTGTCTTTAATTAAAACGGCGTGGCGACTCTCATAATTTTAATGTTGCTATGAATATCCCAAATTCAAAACACACGTATTCACAGTGGCGACTGTGCTGGGGACTGCTTTGAAACTTTTTCAAACTTAGTGGGTCTAACTTTCGTCACATCATGATGCTTGCCATGTTTACACATGTACACATTTTCCATGTTTACACATGCACCCTACACACACCTGCCATGTATACACATGCACCCTACACACACCTGCCATGTTTACACATGCACCCTACACACACTTTCCATGTTTACACATGCACACACTTGCCATGTTTACACATGCACACACTTGCCATGTTTACACGTGCACCTCACACACACTTGCCATGTTTACACATGCACCTCACACACTTGCCATGTTTACACATGCACCCTACACACACTTGCCATGTTTACACATGCACATACTTGCCATGTTTATACATGCACCTCACATACTTGCCATGTTTATACATCCACCCGTGCACCCCGCCATGTTAATACTCGTACCTTGTATTTCTGTACCCTTGTTATTTTCATCTTAGTATTAGGGTCAAACAAAACCTTGCTATGTTCCCTTGTACATTCTTCTTCCCTCTCTCTTGCATTGCATTGCATCATTCAAACATTCAAAGCTTCCCTCTTTTTCCCTAAAAAGAATTAGCTTCTTGCCACACACTACCACTAGTCCGTGTCTGCACTGCACAGGTCCCCATTACCCGGAATATTCGATGTGCAGGAATTTGTGCGCTACTGTCGCACTCTTTCGAGTCACTCGTCTACTCCACTCACCGTGTACGTTCCACGAGCGGTGGGAACCTTTATCCTACCCGTGTCAACCCCACATAGAGATTAGGACACTCCTTGGATCAACCATTTAGGATGTAAATAAATGCAAAACTTTTCGCAAAAAAAATGTGCATTGCATCTAGGCGACCTCTAAGGTCCATCGCTCACCCCTTGGGCTATCTATCAAAATTCTCATCTTGGCCTATCTAGGTTACCTACCCATCATTGTGATCCATTTGGGTCTACCCTTCATCTCGACCCGCTTTGGCCAAAATCCCACCATCCTTTGGCCTCTTAGGACAATCTTACCTACCTTTGACCTCCTAGGTCAACCTTTGACCACCTAGGTCAACCTTCCCAACCTTTGACCTCCTAGGTCAACCTTATCTACCTTTGACCTCCTAGGTCAACCTTTGACCCCCTAGGTCAACCTTACCACCCTTTGACCTCTTAGGTCTACCCTTTGGCCTCTTAGGACAACTTTATCTACCTTTGACCTCCTAGGTCAACCTTTGACCGCCTAGGTCAAACCTTCCCAACCTTTTGACCTCCTAGGTCAACCTTATCAACCTTTAACCTCCTAGGTCAACCTTTGACCCCTTAGGTCAGCCTTACCACCCTTTAACCTCTTAGGGCAACTTTGACCCCCTAGGTCAAACTTTGACCTCCTAGGTCAACCTTATTCGCCTTTGACCTCCTAGGTCAACCTTTGACCCCTACGTCAACCTTATCTACCTTTGACCTCCTAGGTCTACCTTGACCTCCTAGGTCAACCTTACCACCTATGCCCCCTAGGTCAACTTTATCGTCTTTGACCTCTTAGGTCTACCCTTGACCGCCTAGGTCAACTTTATCCGCCTTTTACCTCTTAGGTCTACCCTTGACCTCCTAGGTCAACCTTATCACCTTCGACCTCTTAGGTCACCCCTCGACCTCTTAGGTCAACCTTTGACCCCATAGGTTAACCTCATCCGCCTTTGACCTCTCAGGTCTACCCTTGATCGCTTAGGTCAACTTTATCCGCCTTTGACCTCTTAGGTCTACCCTTGACCTCCTAGGTCAACCCTATCACCTTCGACCTCTTAGGTCACCCCTCGACCTCTTAGGTTAACCCTTGACCGCCTAGGTCAACCTCATCCACCTTTGACCT
This sequence comes from Campanula takesimana, assembly GCA_026119855.1. Lineage (NCBI taxonomy): Eukaryota > Viridiplantae > Streptophyta > Magnoliopsida > Asterales > Campanulaceae > Campanula > Campanula takesimana. The sequence continues at coordinate 557,331 of JAOWBW010000540.1, forward strand.
CTTAGGTCAACCCTTGACTGCCTAGGTCAACCTCATCCGCCCTCGACCTCTTAGGTCAACCTTTGACCCCATAGGTCAACCTCATCCACTTTGACCTCTTAGGTCAACCTTTGACCGCCTAGGTCAACTTCCCAACCTTTGACTGCCTAGGTCAACTTTATCCGCCTTTGACCTCTTAGGTCTACCCTTGACCTCCTAGGTCAACCCTATCACCTTTGACCTCTTAGGTCACCCCTCAACCTCTTAGGTCAACCTTTGACCCCATAGGTCAACCTCATCCACCTTTGACCTCTTAGGACTACCCTTGACCCCCTAGGTCAACCTCATCCACCTTTGACCTCTTAGGTCAACCCTTGACTGCCTAGGTCAACCTCATCCGCCCTCGACCTCTTAGGTCAACCCTTGACCTCCTAGGTCAACTTTATCCGCCTCCAACCTCTTAGGTCAACCCTTGACCTCCTAGGTCAACCTTATCACCTCCGACCTCTTAGGTCAACCCTTGACATCCTAGGTCAACCCTATCACCTTCGACCTCTTAGGTCACCCCTCGACCAAACACACATAGGTCTTCCTCACCAAGGACCGAGTCATCTCCCTCTTTTGACCCCCCAAGGGTCACTCTTTATCTAAAAAATATCCAGACTTTACCAAATTGACCCCTATGTCGTTCTCTCTTTAAATGTCTATCTTGATTCGAACTACGGCGACCTGAGCCTCTTATTGTGTGGGACCTCTCCCTCATGATAAGGGGAACGTAGGCAACTTCGGTCCGGTCAAACTTTCAGTTTTTTACCAAAACGCATTTCAAAAAATGTGGAGACCGACTCTTTTCCAAAAAATGATTTTTATAACGATGCCTTATCATTAATACAAATCTAATTCTTTCATGACATAGAGTTCTGCATCATGTCGGCTGCAAGGAACATCGAAGTTGCAACTGAAGCTGCTACCCAAGATCCCGAGACAATCCTCTACACCGGTACTGCTCTCAGTAAGCAAGCATCCCGCTTCGAAGCCATCCTCGATGAACAAGCAATCCACTTTAAGGCCATTCTCAACGAGCAAGCAACACACTTTCAGAAGGAGATGCATAAGAACCTAAGAGATATCGAGAGGCGCCATTGTCTGACATTCGTGGCGTTTATGATTACCTCAGTCGAGTTATCCCTCTTGATCAATGTCAACACCCGTATGCTCCTCAAATGTACGGGCCGCCACAGACTGTCCCCATAGGGATGCCTCCTATGACTACTCATCAACAAGGGGTGCCCGGTACCTAAGTCACCCTCAAAGACAGTTCGTGAAAGGAAGGATTGAGCGCGAATTCGATGACTTGGGTATGCCGTTAGCCAAACTCTTCAAAAGTCTAGTTCAAGCCGGCAAGTTGTCTCATTTGTTCAACTATGAACCAAGTAGGGTGAAGCAAGGCTTGGATCCCTCCAAACAACTGCCACTACCACCAGTACATTGGGCATGACACCGAAGATTGCCTCCAATTGAGGAGAAAGATTCAAAGCCCCATTGACAGCGGAGCCATCACCCGCCAACGGAATACATGGGCATGGGAAAAGAGGAAATTGGGGCTACCTCCTTTAAATAAAAGAAAAGAAAAGGGTCATTCAATCTTCGTAGGTCTAGAGTGTCTTTAGTCAAAAGTCCACCTTGAACTATTTTTGTTTCTTTAGTAAAAGTCCACCCCGGATTAGTCGTTTTTCTTTCAAATAATAAAAGAGTTTTTATTTCTTTTCTCTCTAGACTTGAGACATAAGCTTGCATATATCAATTTCATGAAAAATTGTCTTATTCACCATTTTCGCTTGATTGCTATATCTTATATGATGAATTAATCTTAATCCTACTCATTAATGACGACTCATTAAAAGGTAAATGGACCCACAAACCATTCACATAACTAAGTAAACGATTAATCTCAAAATAACAAATGCTTCGATCAATTGGGATGAACGAATCACTTTCTCTTCTCTCTACATTCTACCCCCATACACTCTCCCTATACACTCACCCCTTGTACACACTTCATGTACACTCTCTATATACACCTTCTCCCATACACTATCCTCATACGCCTCTCATCCCACCATTAGACCCCTTTTTATAAGGTCGTGACAAAGAAATGGACCGCGGTTGCTCATCATCAAATAGACATCATGCATGCCACAATTTAAAGGGTTGGTTTGTTCCCTTCATGAGTACTACATGCCGTTACACTGGGGCTGTCCGTATTCCATCGCAAAAGTAAGACAAGTGCACGAAGTCATTCATGCCATTAATTGGTGCACGTGATAATCCAATGGAGCTCTACGGTGAAAATCAAGGGCCTAGGATGCCCGCCGCCAGCAAAAGGCCGCTTGAAACTATAAGGAAGCTACCTCGCAATCGAGAGAGGCGAAAGCAAACTAGGGGCTTGTCTTGCCCAATGTTTCATGTACAAATATAAAAAAATAAAAAATATATATATATATATATATATATATATTATATGGCTCGCTAGGTTGAAACCCAAAAGGGCGACCTAGGCAAAAGTTAGAGCATTGCACAAAAAGAAGCCCGCTAGGTTGAAAACCCGAAAGGGCGGCCTAAGCAAAAAAAAAGGGTGTGCACAAAGAGATAAAATAAAAAAGAAAAAAGAAAAATAGAAGGGCTATCACCATGGAAAAGTAAAAGTCCCATTTATTTTCTTTCACCTCAAATGTTTCTATTTTCCTTTCTTTCCTTACAAAGTAGATAAACGGCAGCAACCCATGACAACTACGTGGAGCAATCCACTGCAACAACTACAAAGGAGTAATCCACCGCAATGACCTACAAAGAACAACTCACCTCAAACGAACCTCACACCCCTAAACCAAAACCCAACTTCATCGTCAACCGGGTAACCACTCAAAGCCAAACACAACACCTCGTAGCCATTTTCCTTCTCTTCTCTCTTGGCCCCATATTTCTACTCCTGACTTCTTCACTTACAACTGATCAAAATATTTATTATTTCGAGACTACTTGTCTAAAACACAATCATAAGATGCATAACTAATCAACGAGGTCCATTCTCGAGCAATCAAATAGAATCTTGAATAAAACAATTTTCAAATGTCTCGACAAGTCTTCCGTTATACAATCTAGGAAAGGGCTAAACACTTACTTTCTGTCAAGCAGGGGTTTCCTCCCTTTTGTACATATGTACACTCAGTTGCCCAGGAGTCAAAATGTGAGTACTATCTCTCTCTCTCTTACTCTCCCCAAATGCCCCTGCAAGTTTTCATACAATTCTTTTTCTTTTTTGAGTC
>JAOWBW010000540.1:560735-649455 GCA_026119855.1 Campanula takesimana
GATGGTCTCTATATGCGTGCCACTTATATTCAATTTTATGCCTTTTAATTTGGATTTTATCCCTATCCCTACCAAAAAATGGTGATGAAATATATATGGAGGTCTTCCTATTCTAGGAAGTTTCATTTTTATTCACAACCGGGAACTCGGTTGAGTGATTCCCCGATTGGTTTTCAAGAGTGGTTTTGATCATATCAAGAAATAATACATCCACGGGAGGGGATATTACACAATTACACATATACAAAAATAGGGGAGACAAATCCCACAAATAATAATAAATATCCTCGACGGTGCTTTTGTGTGATTTCGGTGACACTTTCCGTCCCCGAGCCGTCGTACCTGTCCTAAAATCAATCCGATTCCAAAAAGATTCAAATAAAAATTGGGGGTTAATCCCTGAATACTAGGTATCACAAGGGAGTTTTGTAGACTTTTTGTACCATTTAGGCCCCAAACACATGCAATAAAGTTGATCACAAAATTCAGCCCAGAAAAGGCAAACAGAAACCTAGCATGTTTATCACCAATTTTCACAATCTTAGCTTGGAAATCTGACAAAACCAAAGAACAAAAGTTTAATAAAACGCATAAAAAATGAAGATACCAAAATTGGAGTTCATAGGATGAGTTTTAGTGGTTCAAAAGGTTTCTGACATTTCAATGTCAGAAACTGGAAGTGCAGAATCTGAATTTTTGAGTTTGAAACATATGTTTTAAAGGAGCATTTACATTGATCCAAAAAATGTATAAAAAATATTATAATCATCCTGAGTTCGTTTAGAACAAAATCATGTTTGATATTTGTCCAGAAATTATTTTTCATCAAGTTTGAAGCCCAAGAACACAGCAAGGTACCACAGTGATAAACAACTCAGAATCACTGAGACCCAAATTTATGCATGAAAATATGATCTAGGCATGGAATCTGAACATAAAACTTTAGGATAATATATTTCAACATGTTATGAACAACTTTTGTTCTTTGACCTAAACCATAAAACCCTCTAAGATGTATTTACAAGCTCATCAAAATCAAGACTCTATACAGAAAGTAAAACTGATTATATGAGGCATGATTATAGACCTCAAAACACTACTATATCTTCAAACCAAGGCATGAAACTCAAGGACTTTGATATTTAACATGTTAAAACATTATCCAAGAGCTATTTCTCAACAAATAATGATTTTCACATGCAATCATGAAGGAAAGCCAAAGAGGGCAGATTTACGCCCTTTGAGAGAAACATGAAGATTTTCATACACAAATTAAAGCATATGAATATTATGACTATTATGAACATATATAAACATAATAAACTGAGTATTAGCATCACATGATCATCATTTATATACATAAACAAAGCTTTACAAAGCTAAAAAAAACATGGAAGATGAAGGAAACCTAGTCATTATTTGACTAGGTTCCAAACCACTCACAATATTGCTTACATATCTAAAGAGCCAAGGTTTACATAGAGTTTTACCTAGCTTTTGAGATTATGGGTGCTCCCTTTGTCAACCAAGGGAAGACTTTTTCTTTTCTTTTTGCTTTGTGTTTGATCAAAGTTTTGGCTTTGATGTGTTTTTTGTGGTTTGTTTGGTGATTTATGGGTGGTGTAGGGGTGGTGTATGAGTGGTGGTGTGGTGATGGTGTGGTGGTGGTGTTCTTGTTGAGAGAGAATGAGAGTGGAGGATGGTAGGGTTTTTTTTTTCTTTTTGTTTTTTGTGTCTCTTTTTTTGAAATGGATGAGAGTGGTGTATATAGGAGGAGGGAGGTGGTAAATTGGTTGTAACTTGGAGGGGGGAGGTTGTAAATTGGTGGATTCATCATCTATCCTTCTTGACTAAGGCTTAAAGTCATCTTCCTTATCTCTGTTCCGGCGCTTCCGCTCCGCAACTGCTCCGTTGTGCGCGTCTCCGGTGTCCCGGTTGTCCGCGAGTCCAACATGAAAGTTGCTCGGAATATTTTTCTGGTCAGGCCGGTATATCTGAAATATTTTTATGAGCAAGGAACGACAATAATATATTTTTTCCTCTTCTTGACCAATTGATAAGATATTTTGAGATATTTTCCAATTTGGATAACCATCTTTCCGGCTCCGGCTTTTCCGCTCCGTAATGCTGCGTTGTGCGCGTGTCGCCTCCGTGTCCCGGTTGTCCGCGAGTCCAACATGAAAGTTGCTCGAATATTTTTCTGGTCAGGCCGGGTATATCTGAAATATTTTTATGAGCAAGGAACGACAATAATATATTTTTGCTCTTCTTGACCAGTTGATAAGATATTTTGAGATATTTTCCAATTTGGATAACCATCTTTCCGGCTCCGGCTTTCCGCTCCGGTGTGCGCGCTCCGGTGTCCCGTTTGTCCGCGGGCCCAACATGAAAGTTGCTTGGAATAATTTTGTGGTCACGCCGGTATATCTGAAATATGTCAATTAGCAAGGAAAGGTAATAATATATTTTAATGCACAGAATGGATAACAGCGAGCAGTTCGGGGGGTTGCGGGCCCCGTTTCCGGTCCCGCACCTCGAAAAACGAAATTTTTGCCTGTTTGCTCGTTTTTTCGCTCTGATCATGAATTTGAAGTCCGTTTATCCATCGATGCACCGATAAGGCTCACGGCAGTCCCGCACAGCCAAATCGAGGGTTTTAGGTCAATTTTCGGGTTTAGACCGATTCAAGGTGGGTTTTTAGGGGTGCGAGATCAGGATATCTACAGAGCCCCTCGTCGAATCTCCTGGTTAAAGGGGATTCTACGATTCACTAAGAGACACTCGATCTCGTCTAGGGTGTAACGGCTGGGTCCAAGGTAGGACTTCCTACGTATCTCTTTCGAGAATCAAGCCTCCGTAGTTCTAACTCAAACTATCAATCAAACACAGACAATGGTCGGTTCCGGTTTCCCGGTTTACCTACGTATCTCTCTCGAGAATCAGACCAAACGTAGTTCAGGTTTATTAAAATTTAAAGCAGGACGTAGCATTGAGATGCGATATCTCTTTGCTGGGAATGGGGGTTGCCATTGAGACATGGTTATGAGAATGGGACACTGAGCTCACCAAGGTAAGCTGCCTACGTATCCCTTGCGGGAATCAAATCGCGGCGTAGTTCTGGGGAGGTACAACTCGGGCCCCCGAGATGACCAAGGTGGAATAACATAACTTCAACTGGGGAACGTACGACGTTGCGCAGTTCGGGGAGGTAATCTCGGGCGCCCGAGAAGACCAGGGTGGAACAACATAGCATTGCTGGGAGTTGCATTGAGAAGCGAAGTCTCTTTGCTGGGGGGTTGGTATTTGACCAACAAATTGCGAGAATTGGCGACTGAGTCCAACGTTGTGAACTGCCTACGTATCCCGCCGTGGGAATCAAGTCGAGTCGTAGTTCTGATTAGAACCGACTCGAACAATTAAGAGAAGGTTTAAGACCAACACGACTCAAGGGTTGACGCAAGGTACAATCCGAGTAAAGGGTGCATTGAGATTTGATCTCTCTTTGCAAAGGGATGGAAATCATGAAGGGAGAACGTACGACGTTGCGCAGTTCGGGGAGGTAATCTCGGGCGCCGGAGAAGACCAAGCTGGAACAACATATCTTTCAAAAGGGGGACCTACGACGTTGCGCAGTTGGGGGAAGTAATCCCGATCTTTCGAGAAAACTGAGGGCAATAAACAACTGAAGCCATTTATGTACACAAACTAAAATCAAGGATACGCTGCATTCTGCGCCGTCCAGATTCTTCTGCCTTTGTTTTTGCTGTGTGATGAGATTTTTGTACTTTTTTAAGCGAGAGACCACCGCTTTGTGTGATCCACTGGTGCTGTTTTAACCCCGACTGATTCTTTTTTGCTATTGGGAGGGATAACAGGATCGGCTTCGTCCGTTGATCTGCAAGTTAGCTTTGCATGCAGTGGCAGATGTGATTCACACAGATAAAAATTGGATTATTCTGACCGAACACAATCTTTCTTTTATTCTGAAATTCCGGATACTCTTTTTTTTTTTTTTTTTTTTAATGACACCGACTCGCGATTAATGACCAACACTGAATCAAGCCCGGATTTCAGAGGGCGGCTGCGGTTATATTCATGATAAAGGGGACAAGGTTCAATGCCTAGGGATGAGGACAAGGAAAATGTCAGCTTTTCTAAGAGCCGCCGTACGGACGACTGACACCTTCTGCTGGGTTTTTGACTTTTCGAACCTTGCTTTTGGCTAGGGGGACGGGGAGACAACCCCTTTTGGAATACTGATGATTTAGGCGAGTTTTTGGAGGTTATAAAAGGGGAGGGGGAGCTCTTCTTATTTCTCACACCAACCAACTTCTCCTTCTTTCCTGCTTTGCATCCTTTAGCTCATTTCCCTTCTAAAATGGCTAATCTTGGCCAAACCCTGGTTAACATCGAAGAATACCGGGTAGGACTCGACTGCTGGGTGAATTCATACCCAAATAATGTACGAGCGGTGCTAGAAGAAAACTATCATTTCAAGTTGCTCTTTACTCTGAGGAAGCTTCCCATTCAGTGGGAGATGATCCGCGGTGCTTCTGTTTTCTGGTCAACCCGGACCCACTTGTTCAATTTCAATCAAGACGAACTGTGTCCCACCTTTGAGGAATTCTGCGCCATTACAGGCAATACCATTTACGGCGAGGCCATGGTGCCCACTTCCCGCAGGACACCTGCTCGGTGGCTCATTGAAACCTTCGGCTTTGATATTGACTTCTCAAGGGTTCTCCTTCATGGGACCCACCTTGACATTACTTGCTTCCCCGAACTCTTTGGCGAGGCTGACCCTCATAACCCGGTGTACTCCGACCGTAGGGACTTTGCCTTGGTTATGTGCCTATTTGCAGAGATGTTTTTCGTTTCTTACGATGGCTTCATCGACTCAAGGATGGTGACATCGTTGATTCTTGCAAGCGTGTGCCCGGCAACGTGATGACTGTCCTCTTGGCTGAGACTTTGCATGGGCTGGACGGCTACTATCCCAGAGGTGATGCTTTCACGTCGGGCAGCCCCATTCTATTGCAGATCTGGCTTCAGGAGCATCTCAAGATCATTCGGCCGGTGTCGAATCCAGACTATACCCCTTCTATGCTTCCAAGGCGAGGTTTATACAGGCAAAACTGCACTACCGTCAAGGAGTGGGTTGGACACTTTTGGGCGGATCACATCGGCAGACATCACGTGGGTGCCTCCGCATTGGGGTTTGAGCAGGTATCTCATTACGAGTGCGGGTCATTCCTTCATCTGGCTGGCTGGGCTTCGCTCCACCACTTTCTACTTGGGCCAACGGGTGGCTCGCCAGTTCGGACAAGTCCAAGGGATCCCCTTTTCTGACCTTCCCATCACAGATAATTTGCCGGTGAGTACCAACATATGCAACTTGATCAAAGAGGTTTGGTATCAGAATGGTGCACACATCGGTCGAGGCAGGCGCGGGGGTGGGGGACACATTTTATGAACCCACTTTGGAATATCTTGAGTGGTTGGGCCCTCAAATTGCTGAAGAAACCGCTACCATTGCAGCTTGGTACTGGAGCTCGTAGGTCCAGAAATTCTGTCTGGGGATTACTATTCCCAGATAACAGGGCCGACAGTTTTCCAGAATCAGATTGGCGGGAGTCAACCACGCAGCGGTCATCGATCCGGACGCCGCAGAAATGATCGGGGCTCAACTTCAAGGAACACCCAGCCTGATGCAACGAACTCTGAGAATCAAAGGGGAGAAAGCTCGACGGGTCCTTATCCGAACGTGTTCGATCGTCTCAGTCCCTGAATAAAGTTTCAGTTATTTTCGCTTTAATCCTTGGTTGCCACGCCAAGATGATGTGTTTTTATTCAAAGTTTGTTGTGTTTGTTTTTCCTTTTGAATGTAATGTTTGCAAGTTCAACGTGGGGAATAAAAAGCTTCTTTACTTTTAATGACCGGACCCGAAGGTTGCCTACGTTCCTCTTTAGAGGCTCAGGTCAACGTAGTTCGACACAGTTACATGAAATTTTGCGCGCCTCCTGTTTTTTACCTAGAACTGCCCTTTCGGGTTTTCACCTCTAGTGGGGCTGTCTTTTTTTTTTTTTTTTTTACAGACTCGATAGGAAACACAAATCTCTGCGTCTTCTACGCATAATACTTCTTCAATTTGCTGAGGTTGCAGGGCTGAACAAGGTCTTCTCCAAATTCAGTTTGCAGGAACACGGCTCCACCAGACTGTATCTTCTTGACAATGTAGGGGCCCAACCACGGAGACTTCCATTTCCCTCGGGGGTCGACATAACTTGGTGGCTTTTCTCGCAGCACAAGATCTCCCATTTTGATATTGCGGTCTTTCACTTTCTTGTTAAATGCTCTGGCAATTCTGCGCTGGTACGCACGATTGTGCTCAAGGGCCAACAACCGCTTTTCATCGAGCAATGCTAACTCTTCATGGCGACTTTGTAACCAATCAACTTCAGACACTTGATTCTCAAGTAGCACTCTCATAGAGGGGATTTCAAGCTCAATCGGGAGAACTGCTTCCATGCCATATGCAAGTGAATAAGGAGTAGCCCCAGTCGGTGTCCGAACAGATGTGCGGTATCCCCACAAGGCTAAAGGAAGCTTCTCGGACCAATCTTTTCCAGTGATAGCCATCTTTCTAATGATGTTCTCCAGGGTTTTGTTCGCCGCTTCTACCGCTCCATTGGCTTGGGGTCGATAGGGGGATGACTTGTGTCTGACCACCCGGAATTCGTCAAGCAATCGGTTGACTTCCCCTTCAAAGTGAGTTCCATTATCTGAGATCATCTCATAAGGGACCCCATATCTGTAGAAAATGTTGGTACGAATGAACTCGGCTACCTTCTTGGCATTCAAAACTTTGTAAGCAGCGGCCTCAACCCACTTGGTGAAGTAATCGATAGCTACGAGCACGTATTCTTGCCCACCCGAACCTTTCGGTTTGACTGACCAATAACATCTATCCCCCATGTGGAGAAAGGCCAAGGAGCAGTTGATTGATAAAGAACGTGTGGCGGCAGATGTTGTAGACTAGCGTACCGCTGACACTGATCACAGGTTCGCACTTTCATCATACAATCCTTTTCCATCGTGGTCCAGTAGTACCCTTGCCTCACTATCTTCTTAGCGAGCATGTGCCCATTCATGTGGGGTCCACACAGTCCCCATGGATTTCATCCATGATTCTATTCGCCTCAGTCTTATCTACACAGAGCAAATTTGGTCCGTGATGATACCTTTTGTACAACTGATCTCCGGAAATCACAAATTGGGAGGCCCATCTGCGCATTGCAATCCTTGCCCTTTTGTCCCTTTCTGGAGGGTAGGTCCCATTCCTGAGCACATTCCATACGTCTGTATACCACGGCTCTTCATTCTCTTCGCTTTCTAGCTCAATATCCAGGCAGTAGGCTGGGATTGATCTCTTACTAACCACAAACGGCTTTACCATAACATCTGCAGGGAATTCCATGATGGAGGCTAGGGTAGCCAATGCATCTGCAAATCTGTTTCGGTCCCTTGGGAGATAATGGAATGAGATATCTGAGAAGCGTTCTGTGAGCGCTACCAGTCGAATATGATACTGCTGTAGTCTTGGATCCAGGATTTTCCATTTTCCCTCGACCTGATTGATGATCAAGGCGGAGTCCCCGAACACTTCAATTTCTTTGACCCTCGATTTAATGCTTCTCCCAGGCCGGCGATGCAAGCCTCATACTCTGCTGTGTTATTCGAACAGTCGAAGTCTAACCGGATAGCAATGGGCGTGTGCGCATCACTTGGATCAATGAGCAAGATTCCAATTCCGAAACCTCTCTTGTTGGCAGCCCCATCAAAGAAGAGTTGCCACTTATTCTCCGAACAATCAACAGTGTAGATCCCTTCATCGGGAAACTAAGATTCTGGTCCGGGCTCAAGATCAAGAGCCAAATCTGCAAGCTGGTCTGCTATCACCCTTCCTTTAATGGACTTAGGCATTGCGTAAGTCATATCAAACTCGCTTAAGAGAAAAGCCCACTTGGCCACTCGATTGGACATGGTTGGCCTTTCGAGGATGTACTTCACTGGATCATTCGGGATATAATCTGGACAGGTAAGGATTGTAGATAAATTTTTAATCGCTGCGAGACCCAAACCAAACCGGTACATGCCTTTTCCAACGCTGAGTAGTTCAATTCACTCCCTTGTAGCTTTATGCTAACAAAATAGATGGCACTTTCCACCCAGGAGTCCTCTTTTTCTTGTGCAAGCATTGCTCCTACTGCAGTATCAGTAACTGTTAGGTACAGTCGTAAGGGTTTGTACGAATGAGGTGGCACCAAGACCGGTGGGCTTGTCAAGTATTCTTTGACCTTTTCAAAAGCAATCTGGCATTCTTCATCCCATGATCGATCGGTGTCCTTTTTTAGGAGCTTAAAGAGCGGTTCACACATCATGGTTAACTGCCGTATGAATCTGCTAATGTATTGAATCCTTCCCAAGAAACCTTTCACCTCTTTTTGAGTTCGAGGTTGAGGCATTTCTGTGATGGTCCTTATTTTGTCAGGGTCGACTTCAATCCCTTTTTCAGTTACCAAGAAACCTAAGACTTTGCCTCGGACAGTACCGAATGTGCATTTAGCAGGATTCAATTTCATGTGGTACTTCCGTAACCTTTCGAAGAACTTTCTGAGGTCAATCAGATGCTGAGCGCCTTCTTCAACTGAGTGCACAATCATGTCATCCACGTAGATTTCAAGCTCTTTGTGGATCATGTCATGAAAAAGGGTCGTAGCACCTCTTTGATAAGTGGTTCTGGCATTTTTAAGACCGAAAGGCATCACAGTATAGCAGAACGTCCCCCACGGGGTGATGAAGGAAGTTTTCTCTTGATCTTCTACTGCCATCTTAATTTGATTATAACCCGCCATTCCATCAACGAGCGACTTCACTTTGTGCATTGCAACCGAGTCCACCAAAATGTCAATATTTGGTAACGGGAAATCATCCTTCGGGCAAGCCTTGTTGAGGTCTCTGAAATCAACACATATCCGGACTTTGCCGTTCGCCTTTTCAACTGTGACCATATTGGACAACCATTGGGGATACTCCACAACTCGGATGAAGCCTACTTGTAGCAGCCTCTCGATCTCCTCTTTAACCTGAAGGGCCCACTGCGGCTTGATTCTGCGTTGTTTCTGCTTGACCGGTTTAGCGTCAGGAAAGGTAGGAATTCGGTGTTCCACGATCGTCGGATCTAACCCTGGCATGTCTTCATACGACCAGGCAAACAAATCAACAAATTCTTTGAGTAAACTGATCAGATGTTCCCTGTCAGCCCCTTGCATGAAGCTCCCGATCTTCATTTCTTTAACTTCTTCATTCAGCCCCAGATTGATGGTAGACAGATTTTCCCCACAGGCTTCTAATTTTCGTTCCCCACGCTGTTTTACTAACCTGTTTAACTCGATTAAATAGTCTTTTTCATCTTGACTTATGTTTTTTAAAGATTCATGATTAACTTTAGTTGTTGTTAAATTTTCATTTGTTAAATCATTTTTTAAAATATTGGCAACCGAGGAGTAAGCAGAAATAGAGGAAACTTCATTCACAAAAGAGGGGAGTACAAGCTCGGCGACCGCGTCGAGCTTCTCGACAGTGAGGTCCTCTTCGGGAGTCCCAGAAACAACATTAGATAGCACAAAGGGTTCAAAAGCGGGGCCATCAGGGCGAACATAACCAAACTGCTCCACCAGAGTGTCAGTAGTAGCGAGCGGGCCAGTGGTTCTGGACCAGTTATTAAGTGGTGCCACTGCCGTCTTGAGGTGCTTCACCGGGTCATAAGCTTCACCATTACCATTTTCGATCATAACCACATATCCGTCTTCAAGACCAATTCCTTCAAACAACCCGAAGACATCATCTTCTTCATCAATATTCCACAGAATAATCGGGTCCAGTTGCTTATAGGAACTGCCCACATCAAAGTTTTCATCGACCATCTTGATATTCTCAAATACTTCCCATCCAGCATGAGGCTTTTCATTAATGCCAATAACTGGCTCAAAAGGCATAACATACGCGACATCTTCAACTTTGCAAACAAAATATCCCTTCCAGGACTTTTCATAAGGACGGAGTGGGGGGAGCTTATAGGTCCTTCCACTTTTGATAGCAGTCTGTCTCTCCCTTTTCTGACGTACATCTTCGGCGATTTCGGCAGGAGTCGGTTTGTAGCCAAGCCCAAAAGGAAAGAAGAAAAATGGAACATCATCCTTGATAGGTTCAATACACCCTTGTTGCTCTTTTCCAAGCCCCATCATAGGCAGGAACTTCATCTTCTTAACCATATTCAAGGCCATTGCGTCTCCATACCTGGTCCGCTTTCTACCAATTAGATCGGTCTCCTTGACATATTCAATAGCATGGATCCGAGCTTGTGGGATCACTTCAAAACCACTCAAGAAGATGCCAGTATCTTTGTGCTCAATTCCCAAAATCGGGAGGTCATGAACTTGCGTATCATCTTGGGCATGAACTACCACTACATGATTCTCGTGGATGAACTTGATGCACTGATGGTAGGAGGAAGCTACCCCTCTTACTCCATGGATCCAAGGGCTCCCCAAGAGTAGACTGAATGAGGACTTGATATCAATCACTTGAAATTTAATCGGCATGACAAGAGGGCCAACGATGAGAGTGAGAAGGACAACACCCAAAACACAGCGACTGGTGCTATCATAAGCACGAACCACTTGAGAAGATGGGGCCAAATCAGTTATCTTGATTCCCAAATCTGCGAGAACATGCACGAGGCATACATTTATTGAGGAGCCATTATCGATCAAAACACGAGCTAAGTGCTCACCTCCGACCCCAACTGTGATGTGCAGAGCCTCGACATGATTAAGACCAATTTTTGGTGCATCGAGATCGGTAAAAGTGATGATATTCCCAAAATGAATGTTGCCGATCATGTGGACAAGGTCATTGGGAGAAGTCTCGATCGGGATGACAGCTTGAGCAAGAGCTTTAACCAACACGTCTCGGTGCTCTTGTGAAGACGAGAGCAAACCCCAAATGGATATATTAGCCTGGGTTTTCTTTAACTGGGTCAAGACCGGGTTCTCGGCGACCTTCTCTTTCTGAGCGGGGACTTCTTCTTTATCCTTTCCCAATTCACTTGCCTCGGGATTTGGAGGCTGATAGGCTCTTCCCGAGCGAGTGAGGTGATTCACATTTCCGCCAACCCAAGTGGCCTTTTTAACAGGGGCCTTTTGCTCCTTAACAGCTTTAGCACTAGACAAAATCGAATCCCAAGAGATCATATGGCATTCAAAATCTTCGGAGATAACAAGAGTTACAGTGTAATTCAAAGTTTTCTTCGGAACGATGAAACTAGTCCTTGAGTAGTTTCCTTCAAACTCGATCACATGGATCCCTGGCAAGGGATTAGTCACCACATTTGGTTGGGGCGGCTTCTGAATGTGTCCATCGTCTATCATGTCTTGCAGAGTGTGTCTCAAACTCCAACATTCATTTGTCGCATGACCAGGTGATACGTGGTATGCACAATATTTACTTGCATCCCAATTCTTAGGAGGCGGATTAGGCGGGCGGTATCCTTCTATCGGCTTTAGTACTCCTTGGGCGACCAATCCTTGAAAGATAGTAGACAATGGAGCGCTGAATTTATCAAAATGGCGATCTCTCCGATTTCCACCATTCCATCGCTGATCGGTGACAGAGTTCACAGACCCGTCTTGATTATAACACGGAGGTGTCCTATTGTAGCTGTTCCGGCTTGGTCCCACATTGCTGTTCCAAAAAGGAGCAGGGGTTATGGAAACATTGTTCACAACTGGTGCCGGGGCTTTAGCAGCGGATCGGAATCTGTAGGAGCTAGGAGAAGAATCTAGCTTGATCACCCCAGTTCGGACATCTTCGTCAATACGAGAACCCACATCAAGAATAGAAGCAAAATCTGGAAACGGGAGATATTTCATCTTATCTACATACACCGGCTGAAGATTCTTAAGGAAAATACGAGTTTGCTCGGCACTGTCAGGCCTCTCCAGAGTTTGAGCAACTTTCTTCCTCCACCTACTTGCAAATTCAGAAAAGGATTCCTTCTCATGATGAGCACACGAATCGAGGTCACGACGGCTCTACTCCCAGTTGGATTTATCTTTGTATCGCTTCTGGAATTCATCCACGAGCTTCCCCTAATTATCAACCAGATTGGCATCCACAGTCATAAACCACTGCTTAGCGGCTCCTACCAAAGTCAGATGGAAGTTGGAGGCCATCGCACCAACATTAGCCCCACGAGACTGCATTGCATGAGCGTAATATTTCAGGTGGGCCATTGGGCAACCTGTACCGTCAAATTTCTCCACATCGGGCATTTTGAATTTAGGAGGCAGAACAGCAAATGGAGATAATTTCAAGGAATCTGCAGAAAACTCCCCTTTATTCATGACCTTTCTCAACATTTCTTTCATTTCGCTCATTTCAATCTCAGCTTTAGTAAGGGGTACATATGGGACACCCTTGTAGAACGCTTCCATTTGGCGGACTAGGTTAGGATCTTGCCCCTGGGAAGTTCCTTGATTAATCTGAGAGGCACCGCTAGCAAACGCACCATAAGCGTTGGGCTGCTGATTCGGATACAGAGTCTGCATATACTGAGCAAAGGCATTATGATCAGGCGGATACTGAGACGGATGCACAGCAAACTTTGCTGGATTCGGGATGAAGGGCTGGTGAGTGCCACTGAAGTCTGGATGAGCCACATTACCCTGAGGAGGGATGTTCTGGTGATGACTCTGGCCGATGGTGTTGCTACCAATAGGATTCAAGTTGATGGTAGGGATGCCACTTCCATTGGGACCTGTATTGCCATTGGGATTAGGATTGGTAACCCCATTTCCGGTCTGATTAACGTTCGGATCGCCATTGGGATTTCTGTTGGGGTTGCCATTGGGAGCCCCATTACTATTCTGATTCTGCATCTGCACAAGTGTAGCCAGTAGCTCATCTTGCTGAATCCTCATCTGACCCAACACATTCTGCTCCAACCATGCTTGAAGACCTGGTGGCGGCACATAGGCTTCCTCATTTCCTTCCTGGGCCATTGCAATAGCTTCTTCGGTTACAGGCACTGTATCGGCAACTCGGATCAACCTCCCCTTACTGCTTCTAGCTCCCCCTTTCCAAGTAGATTCCAGGCTTAGAGTATCTGAAAGGGATGGTGTTTAGGGCTGATTAGAGAGTGAAAATGATCGATATTTTCCGAGTTTGATTCAAAAGGAGCTCAAAAATCAAAATCAATCCTAGAATGCCGGATAAGCACTTGCTTTATTTTGACATGTTTTTGCATGAATCATGGAATAGTGGATACCATCTCCAAAGTATAGGACAAACGTTTTTCACCTGTACTGTACTATTGGCCGTCCGAGCCCCTAGCGAAGGGCCTATACTCTTTATGGGATCCACCATTCGGTTACGGTCTATGTGAGGGTCTTGACAATTTCAAGTCAATCCAAGAATTTCAACATGATATCCACAATTGAGGTCGATTATAACCTTTTGGGAATTCATAGGATTGAAGTAAAATTGTTTAGACAAAAACCGACATGAAGTCTGTGACGTGTTATTTTCGAAAGAATATGGACATCGCATTTCGGCTTTTAAAGCTTGGCTTACACCCATCACAGCGACCGTAGGCGCTGCTAAGAGGGAAACAGTATACCGTTGACCCTATGGGGAAGTCAAGTGAGCTCCCTTATGCCCCAGGTTTACCGTCTCGGGTTTGAGATTCTAAGACGCTTTTCAAAAAACGTGCATGTGTGTGAGGTATCTATGAGTTCGAAAAATCATTTTGAAAGCACGTAAAGAAAACAAGAAAATCATTTTTTTCCTTTTTTACTTGTTTTACCCCTTTTTTGGGGAATCACTCACCACGCAATGCATATATATATATATATACAAATAAGATAAGCGAAAAAACGCCCCTGCAAAACAGAGGTTAGGGCACAGATATATACACCCCAAGTAAGGCATATAAAGCATGGCACACACAAAGATTTAGAGTCTAGCCCACTTTAAAACAACTCCCCAGCAGAGTCGCCACTGTGAGAGCCCGCGCCCGAGATGATCGGATCACCGCGAAATTACCGCCCGTGAAAGCGGTTCGCGCCCGTCTCGTGCTGATGCGCTTTTGGAAATGCGCTCGGTTCTCACACAATGGTTTCCTCTTGATGCTGTGATTTAATTGCAAGAGTCGCCACCTCATTTTGATTTTAGGAAAAATGAAGAAAAAACCTTTTTTGAGAAAATGGGTTCGGGGGCTAAGTTACGAGAAGAGAAGGGGTTAGGCACTCTTCTCGCCCGTGATGGTCTCTATATGCGTGCCACTTATATTCAATTTTATGCCTTTTAATTTGGACTTTATGCCCTACCAAAAAATGGTGATGAAATATATATGGAGGTCTTCCTATTCTAGGAAGTTTCATTTTTATTCACAACCGGGAACTCGGTTTGAGTGGATTCCCCGATTGGTTTTCAAGAATGGTTTTGATCATATCAAGCAATAATACATCCACGGGAGGGGAGATTACACAATTACACATATACAAAAAATAGGGGAGACAAATCCCACAAATAATAATAAATATCCTCGACGGTGCTTTTGTTGATTTCGGTGACACTTTCCGTCCCCGAGCCGTCGTACCTGTCCTAAAATCAATCCGATTCCAAAAATAAAAATTGGGGGTTAATCCCTGAATACTAGGGATCACAAGGGAGTTTTTTTAGACTTTTTGGACCAAGTTTAGGCCCCAAACACATGCAATAAAGTTGATCACAAAATTCAGCCCAGAAAAGGCAAACAGAAACCTTAGCATGTTTATCACCAATTTTAACCATCTTAGCTTGGGAATATGACAAAACCCAAAGAACAAAAGTTTAATAACACGTATAAAATATGAAGATCCCAAAATTTTGAGTTCATAGGATGAGTTTTAGTGGTTCAAAAGGTTTCTGACATTTCAATGTCAGAAACTGGAAGTGCAGAATCTGATTTTTTGAGTTTCAAACATATGTTTGAAAGGAGTACTTCCATTGATCCAAAAAATGTATACAAAATATGATAATCATCCTTAGTTCGTTTATAACAAAATCCATGTTTTGATATTTGTCCAGAAAATTAGTTTTCATCAAGTTTCAAGCCCAAGAACACAGCAAGGTACCACAGTGAATAAACAACTCAGAATCACTGAGACCCAAATTTATGCATGAAAATATGATCTAGGCATGGAATCTGAACATGAAAATTTAGGATCACATATTTAAACATGTTATGAATAACTTTTGTTATTTGACCTAAACCAGAAAACCAATCTAAGATGGATTTACAAGCTCATCAAAATCAAGACTCAATACAGAAAGTAAAAACTGATTATATGAGGCATGATTATAGACCTCAAAACACTACTATATCTTCAAACCAAGGCTTGAAACTCAAGGACTTTGATATTTAACAGGTTAACAACATTATCCAAGAGCTATTTCTCAACAAATAATGATTTTCACATGCATGATCATGAAGAAAAGCCAAAGAGGGCAGATTTACGCCCTTTGAGAGAAACATGAAGATTTTCATACACAAATTAAAGCATATGAATATTATGACTATTATGAACATATATAAACATAATAAACTGATTATTAGCATCACATGATCATCATTTATATACATAAACAAAGCTTTACAAAGCTAAAAAAAACATGGAAGATGAAGGAAACCTAGTCATTATTTGACTAGGTTCCAAACCACTCCCAATATTGCTTACATATCTAAAGAGCCAAGGTTTACATAGAGTTTTACCTAGATTTTGAGATTATGGGTGCTCCCTTTGTCAACCAAGGGAAGACTTTTTCTTTTCTTTTTGCTTTGTGTTTGATCAAAGTTTTGGCTTTGATGTGTTTTTTGTGGTTTGTTTGGTGATTTATGGGTGGTGTAGGGGTGGTGTATGAGTGGTGGTGTTCTTGTTGAGAGAGAATGAGAGTGGAGGATGGTAGGGTTTTTTTTTTCTTTTTGTATTTTGTGTCTCTTTTTTTGAAATGGATGAGAGTGGTGTATATAGGAGGAGGGAGGTGGTAAATTGGTTGTAACTTGGAGGGGGGAGGTTGTAAATTGGTGGATTCATCATCTATCCTTCTTGACTAAGGCTTAAAGTCATCTTCTTTATCTCTGTTCCGGCTTCCCGCTCCGCAACTGCTCCGTTGTGCGCGTCTCCGGTGTCCCGGTTGTCCGTGAGTCCAACATGAAAGTTGCTCGGAATATTTTTCTGGTCAGGCCGGTATATCTGAAATATTTTTATGAGCAAGGAACGACAATAATATATTTTTTCCTCTTCTTGACCAATTGATAAGATATTTTGAGATATTTTCCAATTTGGATAACCATCTTTCCAGCTCCGGCTTTCCGCTCCGTCGTGCGCGCTCCGGTGTCCCGGTTGTCCGCGGGCCCAACATGAAAGTTGCTTGGAATAATTTTGTGGTCACGCCGGTATATCTGAAATATGTCAATTAGCAAGGAAAGGTAATAATATATTTTTAATGCACAGAATGGATAACAGCGAGCAGTTCGGGGGGTTGCGGGCCCCGTTTCCGGTCCCGCACCTCGAAAAACGAAATTTTTGCCTGTTTGCTCGTTTTTTCGCTCTGATCATGAATTTGAAGTCCGTTTATCTATTCGATGCACCGATAAGGCTCACGGCAGTCCCGCACAGCCAAATCGAGGGTTTTAGGTCAATTTTCGGGTTTAGACCGATTCAAGGTGGGTTTTTAGGGGTGCGAGATCAGGGTATCTACAGTGGCTAACGGAGGCGGAGAAGAAGTGGGGACGTCAAAGAAGAGGAAGGGCGAAGAGGCTCCTAATGGCAAGGCTAAAGGTGTTAGCGAGTTTGAGAGGAGATTTTGTGAGAAACCTAAGGAGAAGAAGGTTCGCCGTGGACAAAGCAAGAAGAAGGAGACCGAGGGCACAAGTGGCTCTAAGGGGTAGTTCCGAGCATTCTTCCATAGTCATTGTAGACACATTAGTTTTAATTTATGTCTTATTTTACGTTTTAGTCTAAATTTCAGAATAGGTTATTTATTCAAAAAGTATGTCAAGCTTAGACTCATCAAATAAGTGTTAACATGCAATGACTATGGAAATAAAAGTTTTTGCTTTCAGAAAATACAACTTCTATCTTTATTGCTTTATGACAGGATTTGGATGTTTATTTGTTTTTTAGACCGCACCTTTTGAAAGGCTGCCTACGTTCCCCTTTTACAAATAGGACTAAGGGGCTCAGGTCACCGTAGTTCACTCCAGTCGGACTAGAATGATTTTTAGAGAAAGGGAAGATAGAAGGGGGAATGCTCTAACTTTTGCCTAGACCGCCCTTGCGGGTTTTGGATCTAGCGAGCTTTGTACGCACCCTTATTTTGCATAGACCGCCCTTTGCAGGTTTTCAGTCTATCGGGCTTCTTTTTGCGTAGTAAACATTTTTTTTTTTTGTAGAGAGGGGGGGTGTACTAGTCGTAGTAGCGTCTGAGCTTGCTGATGTTGACTGGTTCCTTGAACGGGTTGCCATCCAAATCTGCCATTCTGACCGCTCCTCCGGAGAAGATCTTCTGTACTACAAACGGACCTACCCAAGTGGGGGCCCACTTCCCGAGGGGGTTGAACTTGTTGGGCAAGCGTGCTTTGAGCACCAGGTCTCCCTCCTTTATGTCAACAGGCTTGACCTTTTTATTGAAGGCTTTCGTCGTTCTCCTTTGATAGGCTCGGATATGTTCCATGGCCTTCAATCTGCGTTCATCGAGCGTTTCCAACTGATCATAGCGACTCCGAAGCCATTCTACTTCATTCACTTGGTTTTCGAGTAAGATCCTCAATGGTGGCACTTCCAATTCTATAGGGAGTACCGCCTCCATGCCGTATGTCAAGCCGTAAGGGGTCACTCCGGTAGCAGTGCGGATTGACGTTCTGTATCCCCAAAGTGCTAATGGTAACTTCTCGGGCCAATCCCGTCTTTGCAGAGCCATTTTGGGAATTATCTGTTCTATCGTCTTGTTGGCCGCCTCAACCGCGCCGTTAGTCTGTGGATAGTACGGGGTAGATTTCTTTTGTTCGACCTTGAATTCTGCGAGCAAGCGAGCACACTCGGCTTCGAAATGACTGCCATTGTCTGATATAATGAGGTTAGGGACCCCATACCTACACATGATGTTCTCTTTGATAAACTGCGCCACCTTCTTGGAATTCAGCACCTTGTAAGACTGAGCTTTGACCCACTTTGTGAAGTAGTCGACTGCGACGAGGACGAATTCGTGACCGTTGCTGCCGGCTGGCGAGATTTTCCCAATGATGTCTATACCCCATGTGGCGAATGGCCAAGGCGTGGTGGAGCTGTACAACTCGTGTGGGGGGATGTGGTTGAGGTTCGAGCATACTTGGCACTTGTGACACCGTCGAACCCATTGAATACAGTCCGCCTCTATGGTAATCTAATAGTAGCCCAGGCGAGTGATCTTCTGTCTAAGCATCCTTGCATTCATGAGAGGTCCACACAAACCGTTGTGTACTTCCTCCATTATTGCTTCAGCTCTCTTGCTGTCGACACATAAGAGCAACAGCCCGTCGTAATGTCTCTTGTACAAAGTATCGTCTAACAATACGAATTGGCCTGCCAGTCTTTTAAGCGCTTGCAGACTTTTGGCCTTCACATATCCATCAAAAGACGTCTCTCCGTGCTTAAGGAACTTGTAGATTTGGGCGTACCATTGGTCTCCGTTTACCTCCGCATCGATCCGGATTTCGCAGCAATAGGCTGGGTTCTCCCTTCGTCCAACCCTAAATGGCTTCACGGACCTTCCTTCGGGAATCTCGACCAACGAGGCCAATGTAGCTAGAGCATCTGCGAACCTATTTCTGTCTCGTGGCAGGAATTGGAAGGTGACTTCTTTGAACTGTGTTATCAACTCATCCATGTAACCTTGGTACCGCTGCAGGCAAGGATCAATAGTTTTCCATTTCTTCGCCGTTTGGTTAATAATCAAAGCAGAGTCTCCATATACTTCTAACTCTTTCACGTTGTGTTCTAGGGCGGCTTCCAATCCGGCTATACATGCCTCATACTCAGCGGCGTTGTTGGTTGTTGAAAAGTTCAGCTTGATGGCTATGGGAGTGTGTTCATCTTTGGGATCAATAAGTAGGAGTCCGACTCCATTCCCTCGTTTGTTTGCAGCCCCGTCAAAGAATAGTTTCCACCTTTCTGCGACCTCAATCGCGAAAATGTTGTCGTCCAGGAACTCGGGGTCGGGTCCCCTTGTCTCGGTGCTTGGAGAGTCTGTGAGCTGATCGGCCATTGCCCTCCCCTTGATTGTCTTCCTCGGTACATAAGTAATGTCGAACTCTCCCAAGACCACTGACCATTTAGCGAGTCTCATAGAAAGGGAGGGTTTATCAAACAGGTACTTGATAGGATCCATTTTCATCGGAAAGGGGTATTCACAGGTCTTCGTCACCACCCATACTAGGCCTACGCAGGTCTTCTCGAGCGCGGAGTAATTGAGCTCGCTACCCTGTAACTTTCGGCTGACGAAGTAAACTGCATTCTCAATCCGGGAATCTTTGGCTTCTTGCGCTAACATGGCTCCGATGGCGGTGTCTGTCACAGTTAAGTATAGTAGCAACGGCTTCTCCCATGCGTCGCTTCATCGGAAAGGGGTATTCACAGTGGCGACTCTGCTGGGGACTGCTTTGAAACTTTTTCAAACTTAGTGGGTCTAACTTTCGTTTACATCATGATGCTTGCCATGTTTACACATGCACACACCTGCCATGTTTACACATGCACACTTGCCATGTTTTCACGTGCCATTATATATTATTACTCTCAAGATACTTGACAAGTCTTTGTAAGGTTTCTAATTCCTAACAAACGCATGGGAAGTATATTTGTGGGTCCCTTGGAGTTTCTAATTCCCCAGCAGAGTCGCCACTGTGAATACCCCTTTCCGATGAAGCGACGCATGGGAAGTATCTTGTGATTATTTTTATTATTAAAGGGAATATTCATAACGACATTAAAATTATGAGAGTCGTCACGCCGTTTTAATTAAAGCCAAAACATTGAAAAAAGCATTTTTAGTGGGTTCGGGGGTCAAATTACAACATGAGAAGAATATTGAACGTTATCACTCCTATTGCCCGAATTGATCGGTCTTTCTATCATGATGCGGAGTATGTATTGTGTTAGTGATTTAGACCGGATCCGAAGATTGCCTACGTTCCTCTCAATGTGAGAAGCTCAGGTTAGCGTAGTTCGAGAAGAATTTAGAATAGGCAGAAGAATCGGGATCGTGCATAATGAGGGGGAAATTACCTAAATATTAGGGTTTAGAAGTAGTTCCTAGATCATCCTCGGGTTGATGAACCCTAGATCATCATCGGCTATGAAATGACATGTAAACATGAAGATCGCAACCCTAAATATAGCATAAATAAGGTTTTAATCTATGAATATGATGAACATGCGAAGAACATATTATGAACATATGAATGAACATGCAAAGCATATGAAGAAACTATGAATAAACATGTAAGAACATGAATATAAAAGATCTACATTAAAAATGATGCAAGAACATGAAGAAAAAGTTAGAAAACTTACCTATGTTGGCAAGAAATAAACCTTGATCTCCTTGAGTGTTTGAATGCTTATTTAGGGAGAAAATTGTGTTTCAGAACTCTAAAATTCGGACTTAAAGCTCTCAAAATCGGGATCCTAAACCAATAGGCTGAAATTGGTTTATATAGTAAACTGAGGGGAAGATCGGACGGTCAGGATCATCCGGAGCAAGGTTGGCCGCCTGGCCATGATCGAAGACGGCGACAAGAGTGGCCGCGTGGCCAAGGTCGGAGGCGCAGCAAGGTTGGCCGCGTGGCCAAGGTTGCGGGCTGACGTGATTCCTAAGCTAGTGTTTCTGCATGGTTTAAGGAAACCATATTTTGACCATATTTAGGGTGTTCTAGAATAATGAGACATATTTTGGGACTCCGGGACAAGTCTTTGCAAGGTTTCTAATTCCTATAAAGTCCTTGTATATTTGGGAAAGCCCTAACAAACACATTTTCAGATCGGGTACTAACACCACCATCCCTTGAAATCTTTTGAGATCCTCTTGCAACTTATCCCAATTGGTCATCATTGGCTCCTTCGGCTCCGGGGCCTCGGTTTGGACCCCTCCTTTCACAAAGTAGCGGCTCATATCAAAAGTGAAGGCAGAGGTTGGAAGCCTTAAACGGAATCCCTCGAGCTCTGGCTTGGCCTCTTTTTCGAGCCATTTCCTTATCCATCCTAAGGTCCTCAGGGGTGGGTTTGTATCCCAAGCCATGGAGCGTCTTTTACTCTTTGATCTCAATAATCTTGTGGGTCCCTTGGAGTTTCTTTCCAAGACCAAGCCCTGGGAGGTAGCGCATCAAACACATCATTTTCATTGCAGGGGGAATCCTGTCTTTGGTGAGCGTAAGATCTACACAACAGATGTGGGTTTTGGATGGTATCTCGGTGAAGCCGGTCAAAACCATGCCGTTCTCCTCATGTTTGATTTCTAACACGGGAATCCCATTGGTGTTGGTTCCTTCTGTAGTAACACTGTCCCCATAAATGGTTATTAAATTACCCTCTTGCACATATTTCACGCATTGGTGGAGGGTGGAGGCTACCCCGTTGACTTTATGGAGCCATGGGCGTCCCAATAGGGCGGTGAAGGATATGGGGATGTCAAGTACTTGGAAGTCGGTTGGCATCATTTGTTTTCCAAACCAAAGGTTCAAGGTGGCCACCCCTAGGACTGAGCGGGCCATGGAATCGTAAGCCTTAACAGTGATCATGGAACCATTATCAACCAAGTAGATCCATCATCTTAGCGGGGAGGACATTCATGGCGGAACCATTATCAACCAAAACCCGAGGGAGGCATCGCTTATCCAATTGCACCGTGATGTAGAGGGCCTCATTGTGGTTAGCCCCAAATTTCGGCAAATCCAAGTCCGTAAATGTGATGACATTCCTATATTGAACACTCCCAATCATTTGCGCGTCCTCTTCGGGGGTAGCCGTGATAGGTACGCTAGTTTGGGCCAAGCATTCCTCCAACTTGAGCTTGTGAGGGTAGGAGGAAGTGAGGAGGGACCACAAAGATATGTTAGCTTGTGTCCTCTTGAGTTGGGTTAAGACGGGATCCTCTTCTCCGGAATCTAGGGCTTTTGCCTCACTAGCAAGAGGGGGAGGCATTTGGTGTTCCGGTGGCGGAGGTTTCTTAGGGTTCTACGTGTGCACTTGCCCAGATCGAGTCAGTACACTCACTTCCAAAGGGTTGTCAACCTCTTCTGCCCCTTTCCCGAGTGATGGGGGGTTCAGGGTAACATATGGACATGCCTCCTTTCTTAACTCATTCACCATGACCATTCCTTTCGGGGCGTATACCGACTCACGAATCTTTTCTAGAGAGATAGGGTGGTGGCTTTGGCTCTTCCCAACTCCTACGGTTTCACGGAGTTTTTCCAAAGTAAGCATGCAACAATAGTAATCCGGGAATACAGACCCATCAATCAGCAGTGGCAGTGGAGACAACGGTGGCAAAGCTAAGAAGTCATCCAAGGCCGGAAAGCCTTCTTCTTCCAATCTCGGGGAAGGAACACGGGGAGGCATATTTGAAGATACCTCATCATCATCACTTTCACACAGGATTCGGAGCTCCTTACGGGGTATAGAGCGAATGGCTCCTTTCATTCGGGCGAGGTGCCCTTCATAGTTGGTGATTTCCGGGGTCTTTGTAATTTTGGACCCATTCTTTCTATTAGGGTGACCCACTTGCTTAATTGTCCTTTTGCCGGTGGATGAACTACATGCTTCAATGACATGGAAGCAATCATCGGGCGGAGGACAAACCCCATTTGAGCCTTGGTTCTCGCAGTCCAACGTGTTCTTAATGGACATTTCCATTTCCTCCATGCATTCTTCGAATGTTAGCTCATGCTCGGTGAGTGTTATTATGATAAACTCATCGGCATTTGGTGGGGGATCCTTGCACTCATCACATTGGCAATCATAGAGTCGGACGGACACTTCATGTTTCCTTCCTGCACACATGTCCATAGGGTTTCCTTCCATTCCTCCCCGAGCTCAGTCATCGGGACATTGAACTCCAAAAGGTTCATCTGTGTCGGCTCCCCGAACTCAATCATATTCACCTCGACTGGCCCAAATTCAATCATATTAATGCCATGGTTGTTGGGGAACAGATTATTGATCACGTTCAGCCTTTGGGGTGCTCAAGCTTCCCTTTGGCAATCAAATCTAGGATGATGCGCTTTACAGCGGGGCAATCATCGGTATCGTGCCCATGGTAGCTGTAGAATGCACACCTCTTGCTCTCATCACGGTACCTCTCGGGGTTTCTGGGTTGGAAGTTAACCAGGGGTTTTGCAAGGCCTCGTTTAACTAACCCTTCAAACACCTTACCTAAGGGCATCCCAAAGTCCTCAAATCTAACATACGGGCGCCTTTCCAAGTTCCTGGCCTTTTGCGGAGTTTGTCTCGGATTATCCCCTTGGATATTGTTTACCGTTCCCATGGCTTCATTCCCTTTACCGGCTGTTGGGGGATGATATCTG
The DNA here is from genome assembly GCA_026119855.1 of Campanula takesimana. Taxonomy (NCBI): domain Eukaryota; kingdom Viridiplantae; phylum Streptophyta; class Magnoliopsida; order Asterales; family Campanulaceae; genus Campanula; species Campanula takesimana. Next base: position 584,462 of record JAOWBW010000540.1, read on the forward strand.
TAGGAGTTCCCACTGGCCTGAGTAGAGGATTTCTCATGAAGGGCCTTCTCAAATTTGGACCCGGCAGTGACCATTGCCCGGAGGTTGGGGTAAAAGTGATGACTGATCAAGGCTCGCAGTTTAGGTTTCAAACATGATTGGAATATGTCCAATTGTTCCTCTTCTGTGGGTGGGTTGGAAATCTCCCCAAGTTTATAATTCCACCTCTTATAGAATTCTCCTATTGGTTCATCTCCCCTTTGCAGGGTGCTTTGCAGATCAACCCGGTTGGTTTCCCATTGTAGGTTTGACCTGTACTTGGTGAGGAATGCTTCTTTGGTTGCATCCCATGTTGCTCGGGATTCATCTTTCAAGTGAAAGAACCACTTGAAGGCGTTTCCTCTCAAGGACAGTTAGAAGTGATTGGCCATTTGCTGTATGGTGCACCCTTTTGCTCTCATGGCTAAAGTATAAGCATTAAGATGAGTCTGGGGGCAAGCAGCCCATTAAATTTATCAATCTCTAATATTTTGAACTTGTAAGGCAGAGGAACAATCTTCTTGGGGTCGGTGATCCCCAAGGAGGATTTCTTTCCGTTCATCCCCTCAAATCTCTCTTCCATTTGTTTCAATTTCTCTACCAACCACCCCATCCGGGAGTCCATATGTGGGCTTGAGTTGATTGATCCCACGGTTTGGCTCGTTACTGGCATTGTGGCGGGAGGTAAAGTGGTGGATAGGACCATCGGAGGAGGATTTTGAGGTTGCAAATGGCTGTAGATATACCCTGGTGTTGGGTTACTTGTCGGGATATATGGTGGGATAGCCTCAGAGGTTTGGACCATTGGGTGGTAAAGTGGGAAAGGCACTTCTCGAGATGTGATTAGCAAAGCCGGAGGTGGCAGGCCAATGGTAGCTGGAGCCAAGGGTGCTCGGCTATTTGGGATTGTGTCATACAAGTTGAACCCTGGCGGGTACATGGGAAAACCGCCCGGCGGGACAAAGGAAGCATGAGTGGTAGGAACATTTTGGTGAGTGGTGGCTTGGAATGTGGGACGTGAGGTCTCGACATTTGGGTAAGCTTGAGGGGGCGGAACCCGGTTATATCCTCGGGGCTGTACATTCTCAATTCCCTCTTCATCAGTGATATCCACAAAACCTCCATCGTTTTCAAACACAACGGCTACCCCTCTATGCCTCATGGCTTCCATAACCCTATTCTGCATATCCTCATTACGTTTCCTGACATTCTCTTCCCGGGCCCTGGCGGCCTCTAGAGCTTGTACCACCTCTTCCCTACTAAGACCATTCGGATCCGCTGCGTTGTCACCCCCACTACTATTTCCTGCCGGACTAGCCATTCGGAGAAGTCTAAGTGAAGCTGCTGATGAACTATCAGACTCGGCACTAATCAGACGATGACCCGGAACTCTGACCCACTTCTTACGAGCTGCGGAGGAGAGGGAGGTTCATTTCAGACTCGGGTATCAACTCGGGTTGGTGTTTAGGAGAATGGGTTTAGGCTCATGCAACATGAAGGTTCATTATTATTAATTATGTTCAATGTTTACTTAAAACGCATTTATTCCTAACTGGTTGGAAAAGATTTCTCTTCTTTTTCGCAACTATTCTACATCCTGGGTCAGTGGAGGCCATCACTACGCCTATAGACCCCTCGTTTTTCACCTGCCTTGCACACTCCCAAGGATGGACTATCCCGGGCGAGGGTCCTATAGGGCAAGCGGCTTCCACCGACAAAAAGAAACGAACCTAGGGTCTAGTGCATCATAAGATTCCCAATGCGTGAGCCATTCCAATATGATTAAGCCCCGGTTAAGATCGAGATTCGTCTTAGGGATTTAAAGGACATCCGGCATAACCTCATCTTTGATGAGGGCTCTCGAATCTTATCCATGGGCTTAAGGATGATTAGTATGAACCATTCATTAGGGCTCGACAACATAGTGTCACCCTATCCATAACACATGACTTAGGTTAATTATAGCCAATATTAACGCATAAGTCAAGGACCGGGTCAAATTTGACCATGGTCACACTTGCTTTCACAAGGAGTCGTGACTCGGGCATTAACTTGGCCACAATTAATCTCAGACACTTATTAGGGACGTGGTAACATGAGCTAGACCAAAAACCAACCAAAGTCTCGGTATTTGTGTGTCACGGAAAAGTGTGGTTGACTCGGCTCGGAAGGGGAAGTGAAATGGACCCGTGCGCGCTAGAAGGGCACAAGAACGCCAATCAAGCTGCATCGTGGCATCCATCCCGGGTTTAAAGGGCATTTAGAACGTGCAAGGTCAAGTGCGCATAGTGTGAAACCACTCTATGTTCTCTTTTGAGTTAAAATAGAAATTTTCGATTCATTTTAGCATTATGAGCAATGTAAAATCAACACATGAACAAGCATGAATAATCATAATCAACAAAAATGAACAAGCATGAATAAGCTATTTACACAAGCAATCAAGCAAGAATCATATGAACAAACAAAGCCAAAACTTGTACATATAATAAATTGTGCACAACAAAAATTCTTTGAAATCAAAACTTCACAAGAAACAATCCTTTTGAAAACCATTTGCAAAACAAGTTGTGCACAACAAATGATTCAAATTTTTTACAAAAGGGGTTATGCACAAGGAGGCCTTACAAACCCGATTTTATGTCCAAAAAGACTTGTGCATAACCAAGCTTTTAAAACCAAGTTTTGGCTAGAAAAGAAGAAGGTAATGTGCACAAACAAATCTGTAAATTTGGAACCTGGATAAGCAGAAGCAAAAGGGACACAGAATGTTTCTGCCCTGCACAAAATTGTCAAATTTTGAAACATTCTGTTCCCTGCCCAACATAGCCGTACGGCTATACCATCCTGGCTATTATTTTTTTGCAGTTTTTCAACTTCTGATCATCAAGCCTCAGTTCATTGCACATCCAGGACAGTTTCCACTCCAGAAAATTCAAACAGAAATTCAGCACAAACACAAAAGTTAACGAAAACGGGGGACGGATGTTTGACCCACACAAAAGTGTCCTCAAATTTCCTAAAAAGAAGTTTGCGAACACTTTACTCCCCAGCGGAGTCGCCACTGTAAGGATCCCGCCCCGTGCGGAAACGCGACGAGTATGGGGGCTAAACGCCAAACACGGTTATCACGCAAAACATAACGGAGTCGCCACATTTGTTAATTATTTAACCCAACAAATGGAAAGGTTAGAGATTCTATTAGTTTGGAGGTCAGGTTACGCATTGGGAAGAGTTTTCCGTCACCCAAGTCACCTCGGATAGGACCGAGTCTCCCTAACATTAGTTAACAATGTGCATGTGTGTGTGTGTGTTTCAAAAATGGGAGAAACTGACTTTTAACAAAACTGGTTAATTATTTAACAGAAAAGGGTTATTTTGCAAACATTCTGACAAAAAGGGAAGAAACGAAAAAATGCGCTCCCCGGCCAAAGTAGCCGTACGGATGGGGAGGGCATTCCAGGGATTTTTGACAGTTTATCAGAAAACTGTCCAGTTTCAGGCAAAACAGAGTGTTTTTGCTGAAATTGGACTGAGATGATCATTTTCAGTTATTTTCTTTAACAAAAACATGGATTAAATCATCCCTATGTCATTGATCACTAGTTGGACACCAAAAACAAAGGTTTTGGGTGTGATCAACACAATCATTGGGGAAATTCAAGAAAAAAGGTGATGAACAACCCCTTTGGGCTAAAATGACCATTTGATGAGTAAAGATTGAAACTTTACCATCAAGATGGACTTACGATGCAAGATTAAACCTTTAGGGACAAAAATATAACATAAAGATTGAATTTTTATGTCCCATGCTTGGTGATTTGTGGCTAGGTCATGGTTGGGATGATAAAGATTGAAACTTTATCACCCACTTAAATGTATGTATCACTCACTTTTTGCTCTCAAACTGGAAGAGTATCAGCTCACAAAACGTTTTCTCCCCCCTGAAATGATTAGCATGGGGTTCAATTTATAGAGGCTGAGGGTGCCCAACATAGCCGTACAGCTAGGGACCTCATGTGCCCAAACCATCCGTACGACTCGACTTGGCGAGCTTCTGGATTTTTCCAAGTTCAATTCCAGTTTAATCCTGGAATATCAGGTTTATCCTAGTGAGGTCCTGGCCCATTGGTTTATCCCTAAATGGTACCAAGAATTCCTCTAAGGTAGGTTAATTTCAGATTGGGGTACTTACAAGCGCGGCCGGGCTAAATTTCACATTCTTAACCTGGACTTACGAAGCGCGGCCGGGTTAATTTCACATTCTTAACCTCTTAACCAGGACTTACGAAGCGCGGCCGGGTTAATTTCACAAAGCTTAAACTCTTAACCTGGACTTACGAAGCGCGGCCGTGTTAATTTCACATTCTTAACCTGGACTTACAAAGCGCGGCCGGGCTAAATTTCACATTCTTAAATGGACTTACGAAGCGCGACCGGGCTAAATTTCACATTCTTAACCTGGACTTACGAAGTGCGGACGGGTTAATTTCACATTCTTACCTCTTAACCTGGACTTAGAAGCGCGGCCGGGTTAATTTATGCCATGACCGAGTGGTAAGCCGCTTGCCCTATAGGGGGGAAATCCCAAGCCATGCATTTTGGATGAATTTAACAATTTTGGTTTTCAGAAAACGAATTTTTGTTTATTCTTTTGATCATTCTTAGGCAGTTTCGTCACATGAACAAACGTTAGTGCACAGTTCAAAGGCTTAACATTTATTGTTCATGTTTACTTAAAACACGTCTTATTCCTAACTGGTTGGAAAAGATTTCTCTTCTTTTTCGCAACTATTCTACATCCTGGATTAGTGGAGGCCATCACTACACCTATAGACCCCTATAGGGCAAGCGGCTTCCACCGACCAAAAGAAACAAACCTAGGGTCTAGTGCATCATAAGATTCCCAATGCGTGAGCCATTCTAATCATGATTAACCCCTGGTAAAGATCGAGATTCGTCTTAGGGATTTAAGGGACTTTTGACATAACCTCATCTTTGATGAGGGCTCTCGAATCTTATCCATGGGCTTGAGGATGATTAGTATGAACCATTCATTAGGGCTTGATAACACAGTGTCACCCTATCCATAACACATGACTTAGGTTAATTATAACCAATATTAACGCATAAGTCAAGGACCGGGTCAAAGTTGACCATGGTCACACTTGCTTTCACAAGGAGTTGTGACTCGGGCATTAACTTGGCCACAATTAACCTCAGACACGTATTAGGGACGTGGTAACGTGAGCTAGACCAAAAACCAAACAAAGTCTCGGTATTTTTGTGTCACAGACTGTTGGGTTTCTGAGTAACATGCGTAGCGGAAAATAGCATTTAAAATTTTATGAAACCCAAAGCCCATAGATCCATTCATATGATTAAATCAAATACTTGCATTATGAATATTAGAAAACTAACCCTTGATGACTTTGAATTTGGTCTTTGATCTTGGTGGAGAAATTGAAGCTTTAATCACGAACAAGTAAGAACACGAACTTTGAAGATGATGAGCTTCACCCTCTAGCGGTATCCACACCTTGAACGAATATCAAGAAAACTTGATCTTGGTTGCTAGACCAAAATTGTGAAACACGTTTTCACAATTAATATGAACTATATTGAATATTATTTTTTGTATTATTTTGTTCTTCAATCTAGGATGTCTTAGAACAAAATAAAACTCTCTCAAACTCTTTGGAGACTTGCACAAAAGCTATGGATTGTTCTGGCCTGAATTTGGCTGTTTATATACAAGTTAGACCTATTCCAAATAGGAAACTTGTTTCAAAACCCGTCAAAAATCCTTTTCCTAATCAAATCAAGAAGTCTGTCCCGATACACTGTGCGGCCGCCAAAAATCAGGTGTGCGGTCGCCCAAAACCTGTGCGGCCGCCCAGCCTGGTTTGTGCAGTCGCACACCAGGATCAGAGAGCCTTAATTTTCCAATATAGTCCTTTTAGGATTCGTTCTATTGTGTGTGACCCTCTAGGATTATACTAAGTTGGCAATGGGTTCAAACATGAATCCATAAGATATGATTAGGTTCTAGCAAACCGTCATACCTACCCAAATAGTTTAACTAGATACAAGTTCGCATTCCTTTAGAATATGTCACAATCCCTTTGTCCATGACCTCATTGAACACAAGTCATGGTCAAACGGTCAACTTGTTTTGTTCAATACTTTCTCGATTATGAATATGTTGATAATCCAAATGACATTGATCTAATCAATTCATTTGAGTCTGGCCAAACATTTTCATCAACACCATTCCTACGAGAGGCCTAAGCTTGAGATCTCTCTGAAGAGGGACAAATCCATTTAGCTTATTATTCTTCCCTACGTGAATCCGATTATGCCAATCATATACTTTATAACTACCCGGTTAAAGGTAGCGTTTGAATATGTCAAACATAATGTTCATCAAGTGGAAGACTATAATAACTTCATGTCTAAAGATTCAAATGACATAACTAATATGAGATATATGTACGACATAGACCATGACATAAATCTCATATAGCGGGTCATGTCCAGTACCTTGTTCCAAACAAGTACCCATAAATCTAACATGATCATCCCATGATCATTTAGCCTTTATACTAGTGCTTAACAAGTACTAGGGACGGAGATTATTATAAGTAAACATGAGCAAAAATAATAATCAAAACATATCTTTATTGATATGAAATAAATGATAACAATTACAACGTTTATTAAACGTGCCTAGGGCACCACTACCAACAATCTCACACTTGCCCTAGGCCCAATCTCCCATGTATCTAATACCCATGGACCTAACATGACCTTCATGTTTAGCTTGTGGAAGTCCCTTTGTTAGCGGTTCCGCAACATTGTCATCAGTAGGTACTTTGCATATATTCACGTCACCTCTGTCAATGATTTCTCTAATGACATGGTAACGCCTAAGTATGTGTTTGGATTTTTGATGTGCCCTTGGTTCCTTTGCTTGTGCAGTAGCACCATTGTTATCACAATAAAAGTCTATTGGATTAGCAATACTAGGAACCACTTCAAGTTCAGTGATGATTTTCTTAATCCAAACAGCTTCATTTGCAGCATCCGATGCAGCAATATACTCAGCTTCCGTTGTAGAATCAGCGGTTATACTCTTCTTGGATCTCTTCCAGCTTACAGCTCCACCATTTAACATAAACACAAAACCCGATTGCGATCGACTGTCATCTCTGTCGGTTTGGAAGCTTGCATCCGTGTAATCATTTACAACGAGATCATCTTCCATTCCTCCATAGACCAAAAACGTTAGTCCTTCTCAAGTACTTAAGAATCGCTTTTATAGCTACCCAGTGATTCTCTCTGGGGTCGGATTGGTATCTACTTGTCATGCTCAAAGCATATGATACATCCAGCCTAGTACAAATCATGGCATACATGATGGACCCAATTGCCGAAGCCTATGGAACATCATTCATTTTCTCACGCTCATCTTTTGTCTTAGGACATTGAGTCTTGCTTAGAGAAACTCCATGTAACACCGGCAAGGTACCTCTTTTATAATTTTCCATTCGGAATCTTCTAATGACCTTGTCAATGTATATACTTTGGCTTAAACCAAGTAGCTTCCTTGATCTATCTCTATAGATCTTAATGCCAAGTATATATGCGGCTTCACCCATATCTTTCATTGCGAAACACTTTCCCAACGAAGTCTTTACGGACTGAAGTATAGGAATGTCGTTTCCAATGAGTAATATGTCATCCACATATAAAATAAGGAATAGCACTATGCTCCCACTAATCTTCTTGTATACACAAGGCTCATCTTCGTTTTTGATGAAACCGAACTCTTTGACCGATTCATCAAAATGGAGATTCCAACTCCTAGAAGCTTGCTTCAATCCATAAATGGATTTCTGCAATTTGCATACCTTAGAATTATGTTCAAAACCTTATGGTTTTGTCATATACACATCCTCTTGTAGTTTTCCATTTAGGAAAGCGGTTTTGACATCCATTTTCCATATTTCATAGTCATGATATGCGGCAATGGCAAGCAAAATTCTTATAGACTTGATCATTGCTTGAAAATCATCATAGTCAATACCAACTTGTCGCTACAAGTCTAGCTTTATAAGTATGAACCTTCCCATCCATGTCAGTCTTCTTCTTAAAGACCCATTTGCATCCTATGGTTTTTACACCTTCGGGTGCATCAATCAAATTCCAAACTTGATTGTCTTGCATGGATTGCAATTCGGATTCCATGGCTCCAAGCCACTTGTCCGAATCAGGAGAAGACATCGCCTCTTGATAGGTTGTCGGTTCATCATTCTCAATGATTTCCACCTCATTACTATCCGTTACGAGAAATCCATATCTCTCGGGCTCGGATCGTAACCTACTAGATCTGCGAGTTACTTGTGTATTTTGAACAGGTTCCACAACTCCTTGTGGTTCTTGTTCTTGTTCAACTATTGGTTCAATGTTGTTTTCTGGGTCTCGAATTTCTTCAAGATTTATTTTACCACCACTGATTTCTTTGGGGAGAAACTGTTTCTCTAGAAAGACACCAGTTCGGGTAACAAACACTTTGTTGTCCTCTCGGTTGTAAAGGTAATATCCTTTAGTTTCCTTAGGATATCCCACGAAAATACATTTATCAGATTTGTGTGCTAGTTTGTCGGAGACAAGTCTTTTGACAAAAGCTTCGCAATCCCAAATCCTCATGAAAGACAAACTAGGTTTCTTTCCACTCCACATCTCATATGGAGTCTTTGGAACCGATTTAGTTGGAACTTGATTTAGTGTGAAAGCAGCGGTTTCTAGAGCGTAACCCCAAAAGGAGATTGGAAGATCAACTTGACTCATCATTGATCGAACCATGTCTAACAAGGTCCGATTCCTCCTCTCGGACACACCATTCCATTGTGGTGTTCCGGGTGGAGTCAATTGTGAAATTATTCCACAATTCTTTAGATGATCATCAAATTCATGACTCATGTATTCTCCACCTCGATCTGATCGAAGTGCCTTAATACTTTTGCCAAGTTTTTTTTCTACTTCATTTTGAAATATTCTAAATATCTCAAATGCTTCACTTTTATGTTTCATTAGGTAAACATACCCAAATCTACTATAATCATCAGTGAAGGTTAGGAAGTATTGAAATCCTCCCCTAGCATTGCTACTTAATGGTCCGCATATATCGGAATGTATCAACCCCAATAAGTCGCTTGCCCTTTCACCTAGCTTGGTAAAAAGTGCCTTAGTCATTTTTCCAAGAAGACACGACTCACAAGTGTCATATGACCCAAGGTCACATGAACCTAAGAGACCGTCCCCATGGAGTTTTGAGATACGCTTCTCATTGATATGACCAAGACGGCAATTCCACAAATAAGAATGATTTACATCATTAGGTTTAGATTTCTTATTTATATGATAGACATTTTCATTATTTTCATTCTTGACATCCAAGATATAAAGGCCATTAAATGAATTAGCAATACCATAAAGCACATCATTTAAATAAACAGAAAATTTCTTATTCTCAATAAGAAACTTAAAACCTTCATTATCCAAACAAGAGATTGAAATAATATTTCTACTTAAATCCGGTACATAATAGCAATTGTTCAAAACAAGTATTAAACCGGAAGGTAAAGTGACTTCATAAGTCACTACGGCTAATGAAGCAACTCTTGCTCCATTCCCCACGCGTAGGTCTACTTCACTCTCTTTAAGTAGTCTCCTATTCTTTAGTCCCTGCACATTTAAACAAATGTGAGAACCACATCCGGTATCCAATACCCAAGAATCAGTGGTAGAAAGGAGAATATCTATCATATAGATACCTGCAGTCGACGCAGCCTTGCTGCCCTTCTTCTTCTTTTGCTCTTCCAAGAAAGACTTGCAATTACGTTTCCAATGACCAATTTCTTGACAATGGAAACAGATTGCATCCTTTTGTGAATCGGGTTTTGCCTCAGAAGCCTTGGCAACCTTTGCCTTGCTTATCTTGGGTTTGACAACTTTTGCCTTACCCTTTCCTTTGGCACCAGCCTTCTTCCCATCATGAACCAAGAGCACAGGAGAATCTTTCTCCACAATCTTCATCTCCGCAGTTTTAAGCATCCCATGCAACTCGGAGAGATTCTTATCCATTCCATGCATGTTATAATTCATCACAAACTGATTATAACTTTTAGGCAATAAATTAAGAATGAGATTTGTGGCTAGCTCCAATGGGATTGGATAGCCAAGTTTCTCAAGATGCTCCACATAACCTTTCATTTTAAGCATGTGAGGACTCACTTGTTGCCCTTCATTCATTTTGCAAGAAGTGAATGCTACAATGGTCTTGTACCTCTCTTGCCTAGCTTGCTCTTGAAACATGGCTCTTAACTCCACGCCTATCTCATAGGCTTCCAAATGTTCTAAACTTTGTTGGAGTTTTGAGCACATAGTAGCAAGCATGAGATAACTTACATCTCTAGAATCATTACGATGTTTCTTGTAATTGTCTCTTTCTGCCCTAGGGGCAGTAGGTTCTGGTTCAGCAGGAAGTGGCCCATCGAGAATGTACAAATTATCTTCTTGCCTTAGAACAATTCTTAGGCTACGGATCCAATCCATAAAGTTCGTACCATTCTTTTGGAGCTTATCCTTCTCAAGGATCGATCGCAACGAAATTGATTAAGTGTTTTTAGTCATTATCTACAATTATACAAAATTTTCAAAATTTAATAAGTACCAATTTTCATTAAAGAAATAAACAATGTATTTTTCAAAATAAAAATACTCCCACTAAATTATATAACATTCTCATACATCCAATGTATAATATAATTTAAATGGGTTAAGATCCCGCTTTAATTTAATTTTAAGTCCGCTAAGGCGGATTACACAAAATCAAACTAATTAGGTAGACAACTCTTGTCAATCATATCTCATATGACTCTTAGTTCCTTTAATGAGATTCTTTAAGAAATCCTATTTCAAAAAGCATGTTAAATCTCATCTTTGCCTAGGCTCAAAACTGTTTTGACGCCCAATTAAGTCCAACCATTTTAAACGTATAGTTAATGTGCCTCGCTAGGGCGTGCCCACATTATCTATCTTGCTCATACATAAATGAAGTCAATGCATCTCGCTAGGGCGAGTCTACATTAAATTCACCCATGTATTAACAAGTGTTTTAATCATGGCATGGCAATAAAGGACTTAAAACTTTCTTTGAAGGTTCATCACATATAGCATACAACACATTTATGAGCACATAATATGAACATGTTACGCATCAAGTTTAGGCACTAAATTAATCTCCATTAATTTAAGCATAATATTTATGTGTCATTAGTTTCTTTATAATTATGAGGATGAGACTATTTCAACTTTGGTTATTATCTCCAAATCAAGACAACAAGAAGTGCGGCCAAAACTAAGCCATAAGGCATCCACAATTCCACACTAATTCAAGAAACCAAGAAAGTAGTCAATGCGGCCGAAACTAAGCAATAGATGGTCTCGATGAACGTAGGCCAATTGCATCCACAATTCCACATGGATCTCCAATCTTTGAATCAAGAACTTTGTTTCTCAATTTTAGCAATTATGAACTCTTCATAATTCTAACTTCGTTTTATCTTTGAAACTTTGATTGCGATCAAGTTTGGTAAACACAATCTCGATGAACGTTGATTAGCCATCCAAACCTTGAACCAATCTTAGAATCACGAGACTAAAACAAATAGGAAAATCAAACCCCAGGATCCACACCCAAAATAACTGCCCAAAACCCACTCCAGATCAGCAGGTCTCGTCGGTCTTGTCACTGGTCTGGTCGGACCCTATCAAAATTCCAGATTCTGACTTTGACCGAAAATCAAAAACCAGAATCCTGACAACTATGCGGCCGCCCATCGAAAAACTGTGTGGTCTCCCAAGTTTTTCTGTGCGGTCGCACAGTAGCATCAGAATGAATTTTTAAAGTTCGAAAATTTGTCTCAAAATTGTTTTCCCCGATTATTAAAACTTTGATCCAATCAAAAATTAATAATCTAACAATTAAGAATCCAACATAATTTTTAGTGCGATTCAATAGTGCGATTAAAGTTGTAAAACAATAAACCACATAAAATCATATAACACATAAACGTCATATAATTCAATATTCATATCATGCTAGGCACATAAACAATTTATATACACACAACCTGATCTAGGTATTGAAATAATCAACATGAACGGGGCTCTGATACCACTGTTGGGTTTCGGAGTAACATGCGCAGCGGAAAATAGCATTTAAAATTTTATGAAACCCAAAGCCCATAGATCCATTCATATGATTAAATCAAATACTTGCATTATGAATACTAGAAAACTAACCCTTGATGACTTTGAATTTGGTCTTTGATCTTGGTGGAGAAATTGAAGCTTTAATCACGAACAAGTAAGAACACGAACTTTGAAGATGATGAGCTTCACCCTCTAGCGGTATCAACACCTTGAACGAATATCAAGAACACTTGATCTTGGTTGCTAGACCAAAATTGTGAAACACGTTTTCACAATTAATATGAACTATATTGAATATTATTTTGTGTATTATTTTGTTCTTCAATCTAGGATGTCTTAGAACAAAATAAAACTCTCTCAAATTCTTTGGAGACTTGCACAAAAGCTATGGATTGTCCTGGCTCGAATTTGGCTGTTTATATACAAGTTAGACCTATTCCAAATAGGAAACTTGTGTCAAAACCCGTCCAAAATCCTTTTCCTAATCAAATCAGGAAGTCTGTCCCAACACACTGTGCGGCCGCCAAAAATCAGGTGTGCGGTCGCCCAAAACCTGTGCGGCCGCCCAGCCTGGTTTGTGCAGTCGCACACCAGGATCAGAGAGCCTTAATTTTCCAATATAGTCCTTTTAGGATTCGTTCTATTGTGTGTGACCCTCTAGGATTATACTAAGTTGGCAATGGGTTCAAACATGAATCCATAAGATATGATTAGGTTCTAGCAAACCGTCATACCTACCCAAATAGTATAACTAGATACAAGTTCGCATTCCTTTAGAATATGTCACAATCCCTTTATCCACGACCTCATTGAACACAAGTCATGGATAAACGGTCAACTTGTTTTGTTCAATACTTTCTCGATTCCGAATATGTTGATAATCTAAATGACATTGATCTAATCAATTCATTTGAGTCCGGCCGAACATTTTCATCAACATCATTCCTACGAGAGGCCTAAGCTTGAGATCTCTCCGAAGAGGGACAAATCCATTTAGCTTATTATTCTTCCCTACGTGAATCCGATTATGCCAATCATACACTTTATAACTACTCGGTTAAAGGTAGCGTTTGAATATGTCAAACATAATGTTCATCAAGTGGTAGACTATAATAACTTCATGTCTAAGGATTCAAATGACATAACAAATATGAGATATATGTACGACATAGACCATGACATAAATCTCATACAGCGGGTCATGTCCAGTACCTTGTTCCAAACAAGTACCCATAAATCTAACATGATCATCCCATGATCATTTAGCCTTTATACTAGTGCTTAACAAGTACTAGGGACGGAGATTATTATAAGTAAACATGAACAACAATAGTAATCAAAACATCTCTTTATTGATATGAAATAAATGATAACAATTACAACGTTTATTAAACGTGCCTAGGGCACCACTACCAACACGGACAAGTGTGGTTGACTCGGCTCGGAAGGGGAGGTGGAATGGACCCGTGCGCGCTAGAAGGGCACAAGAGCGCCAATCAAGCTGCATCGTGGCATCCATCCCGGGTTTAAAGGGCATTTGGAACGTGCAAGGTCAAGGGCACGTAGTGTGAAGCCATTCTATGTTCTCTTTTGAGTTAAAATAGAAATTTTTTCGATTCGTTTTAGCATTATGAGCAATGTACAATCAACACATGAACACCGCATGAATAAGCATAATCAACAAAAATGAACAAGCATGAATAAGCTATTTACACAAGCAATCAAGCAAGAATCATATGAAAAAACAAAGCCAAGACTTGTACATATAATAAATTGTGCACAACAAAAATTCTTTGAAATCAAAACTTCACAAGAAACAATCCTTTTGAAAACCATTTGCAAAACAAGTTGTGCACAACAAATGATTCAAAATTTTTACAAAAGGGGTTATGCACAAGGAGGCCTTAAAACCCCGATTTTATGTCCAAAAAGACTTGTGCATAACCAAGCTTTAAAAACCAAGTTTTGGCGAGAAAAGAAGAAGGTAATGTGCACAAACAAATCTGTAAATTTGGAACCTGGATAAGCAGAAGCAAAAGGGACATAGAATGTTTCTGCCCTGCACAAAATTATCAAATTTTGAAACATTTTGTTCCCTGCCCAACATAGCCGTACAGCTATAGCATCTTGGCTTTTATTTTTTGCACTTTTTCAAAAATGGGTGTGTGTGTGTTTCAAAAATGGGAGAAACTGACTTTTAACAAAACTGGTTAATTATTTAACAGAAAAGGGTTATTTTGCAAACATTCTGACCAAAAAGGGATGAAACTGAAAAATACGCTCCTCGGCCAAAGTAGCCGTACGGATGTGGAGGGCATTCCAGGGATTTTTGACAGTTTATCAGAAAACTGTCCAGTTTCATGCAAAACAGAGTGTTTTTGCTGAAACTAGATTGAGATGATCATTTTCAGTTATTTTCTTTAACAAAAACATGGATTAAATCATCCCTATGTCATTGATCACTAGTTGGACACCAAAAACAAAGGTTTTGGGTGTGATCAAGACAATCATTGGGGAAATTTAAGAAAAAAGGTGATGAACAAGCCCTTTGGGCTAAAATGACCATTTGATGAGTAAAGATTGAAACTTTACCATCAAGATGGACTTATGATGCAAGATTAAACTTTTAGGGACAAAAATATAACATAAAGATTGAATCTTTATGTCCCATGCTTGGTGATTTGTGGCTAGGTCATGGTTGGGATGATAAAGATTGAAACTTTATCACCCAATCATGACTCTCATGGCCAAACAAGAACAAAATCAATATGAAATTTAACAAATCATGATCATCCTTAGGTTTTATCCCATAATCAGACACTAGGCATGGATGTATTATTTCTATTTTTGGGCGTGTTTTTACCCAAATGGGTTTGTGATTTTTTTTTTTTTTTCTTTGAACTCCCCTCTCAATGTCTGAGTTTAATGTCGATTGTTTCTTAAAATTGATGTGATTTTATCACTTAATCTGTGATTCCGTTTCTGGTTATGTAATTTTCATTCACTTTTGGTCACTTCTTTGGAAATCTGGGTATAAGTGTTTAGGATGTTCTTCATGTTCGTCAAAATGTTCTTTGTGCTCTTGGCATACTTCATATTTTGATCCATTTAATTTACCCTCCCTTGACATTTCATGTTCGTGCACTATGTTGGTAGTGGTGCCCTAGGCACGTTTAATAAACGTTGTAATTGTTATCATTTATTTCATATCAATAAAGAAATGTTTTGATTATTATTGTTGTTCATGTTTACTTATAATAATCTCAATCCCTAGTACTTGTTAAGCACTAGTATAAAGGCTAAATGATCATGGGATGATCATGTTAGATTTATGGGTACTTGTTTGGAACAAGGTACTGGACATGACCCGCTGTATGAGATTTATGTCATGGTCTATGTCGTACATATATATCATATTAGTTATGTCATTCGAATCCTTAGACATGAAGTTATTATAGTCTTCCACTTGATGAACATTATGTTTGACATATTCAAACGCTACCTTTAACCGGGTAGTTATAAAGGGTATGATTGGCATAATCGGATTCACATAGGGAAGAGTAATAAGCTAAATGGATTTGTCCCCTTCGGAGAGATGTCAAGCTTAGGCCTCTCGTAGGAATGATGTTGATGAAAATGTTCGGTCGAACTCAAATGAATTGATTAGATCAATGTCATTTGTATTATCAACATATTCGGAATTGAGAAAGTATTGAACAAAACAAGTTGACTTGTTGACCATGACTTGTGTTCAATGACATCGTGGACAAAGGGATTGTGACATATTCTAAAGGAATGCGAACTTGTATCTAGTTATACTATTTGGGTAGGTATGACGGTTTGCTAGAACCTAATCATATCTTATGGTTTCATGTTTGAACCCATTGCCAACTTAGTATAATCCTAGAGGGTCACACACAATAGAACGAATCTTAAATAAGAACTATATTGGAATTTGGAAATTTGGGAAATTTGGGGAAAGTGTGCGACCGCACAAAAGGGCTTGGGCGGCCGCACAGTTTAGCTCAGAATGTACCAGAAACCTTCCAGATAGATGTGCGACCGCACAAGGGTTTTGGGCGGCCGCACACCATGTCGGGACTGGTTTCCTAATTTGTTTTGGAAAAGAATTTTGGACGGGTTTAGACACAAGTTTCCTATTTGGAATAGGTCTAACTTGTATATAAACTGCCAAATTCGGGCCAAAACATATGATAGCTTTTGTGCAAGTCTCCAAAGAGTTTGAGAGAGTTTTATTTTGTTCTAAGACATCTTAGATTGAAGAACAAAATAATACACAAACCAATATTCCATATAGTTCATATCAATTGTGAAAACGTGTTTCACAATTTGGTCTAGCAACCAAGATCAAGTGTTCTTGATATTCGTTCGTGGTGTGGATACCGCTAGAGGGTGAAGCTTATCATCTTCAAAGTTCGTGTTCTTACTTTTGTGATTAAAGCTTCAAGTTCTCCACCAAGATCAAGACCAAATTCAAAGTCATCAAGGGTTAGTTTTTCTAGTATTCATATTTTTGTATTTGATTTAATCATATGAATGGATCTATGGGCTTTGGGTTTCATAAATTTTAAATGCTATATTCCGCTGCGCATGTTACTACGAAACCCAACACACTATTCACGTTTTGATCTGACTTTTGTAATCTCATTGATGTTTGTGGTAACCTCCCTTGATCTATCTACCGCATCTCTAATTTACCGTGCCTCACTGGCCGCATCTCCTTGCCGCATTTTTTATGACAAGTGACCGCATGGTTTCTTCTAAATCCTAAACTTTGCACTTTTTTTTGTTTCAGGACTTGAATCACTTCATTCCAGGCATTATGTTGGACCACGAGGATATGAAGATGGATGCTACCGGCCACAATATTCTTGCTAGACTCAAGAAATCTGGGATCCTTCCTTTATTTACCATTAACCAAGATTTCCACCTACCGGCATTTGTAGATGAGTTCTTCAGTTCTGCGGTAGAGATGGAAAGTGCTGACGAACCTGATTCTCAACCCAAATTCATCAAAGCAAAGGTCATGGGCATTAACCTATCTTTCGATGCAAGTGACTTAGCCCATGCCTTAGGCATTAAAAGGCTCAAGGGCGGACCAGAGGACATCAAAAAAGAAGAAATTAAGAGTTTGACAAAGAAGCTTGCTGGATCATCTGATATCCTTAAGATCCAACGAAAAGATGTGGGAGAAATAATGTATCAAATAGGGCACCTGGTTGATCATGCCCTCCTATGCAAGACTGGCAATCATGTTAACTTCAACAATACGCAGTGGATGATCTGTGCTGCGATCTACCTGGGAAGGCAATTGGATTGGGGTCAGATAATATACGACGTGTTGAAGGTTAATATCCTTTCTTATAAGGATGCGGCTGATGCAGGCGAGACGAAGTACCGCACTAACAGCCATCTTATCTCTTACTTGTTGGGTCTCACTCTTCGAATCAAGGAGTTGTATGAGAAAAATCCAAACTACCAGGTGATGATTTCTACATCAAAAGACTTCTGCCGCAAGTCAATGAAAACAAACTACAGAAACAATTTTGGAGATGAGATCTATAGATTCTATCTGTTGAAAGATCCGGTTGAAGCATATGTTTTTCCTAAGTACACGAAGCGTGGACTTATAAATTTGGGTGACAATCAAATGACCGTAGAAAAAGCTGCCGCATTTGAACAAGAACAGAAGCAAGCTGCCGCTTTGAAGGTAAAAGCTAAAGGCATTGTTGTTCCCTCTCCTCAAACCTCCTTTAAAGGAAAAGAAAAGGTTGGTGAACCATCTGTTGTGAAGAAGTCCAAACCATCTGCGGCTGGAATCACAATCACTGAACCATCAGTCCCTACCGCTCCAAAACCAAGCCCCTATCAAAACCCAAGGTCACTTCGACTGCACCCACTTCCCCTGTCACTCAACCCAAAGCTAAGTCATCCAAGACTCTCTATACCGTACCTTCCAAGACTTCCATTCCATCTAAGTCTATAGCTTCTTTTGCCCCCAAATCTAAAGCTGCCGCAAGTCAGGGGGAGCCTTCACTTGAGAGAGTTGAGAAACCTAAAAAGAGGTCTCATACTCCCAGTCCAGTTAAAGTCTCTAAAAAGGCCAAGGTCAAACCTCCATCACCTGAAGTCCACTCTACAGAATTCACCTCTGATGAATACCTTACCGTATCTCCTCTGAAAATTTCGAAGAATTTTGTGTTGGATGCTCAACTAGATGACATGGAAGAGGTCTCTCGATCCGAGGACAATGATAGTTCTGCCGCAGATGAAAGTGGGAAGACTGATGATGAGGATGTTGATGATAACTCTGAGGCTGATGATGCCGCACCTCCAACCAAACCTATTGACAAAGGTTTAGTTGATGAAAGCTCAGAAGATGAGGAGAAGGCAAGCTCCACTGAAAGTGATAAGTCCACAGGTGGTAAAGATATGGATGTTGAGAATGTTGAAGATATTGTTCCGGAAAAATCGGATGCATTTGTTGAAGTTGATGATATTGATGTGACCGTGCCCCCAACCGTTACTGTTCCTATTTCTGAGCAAGGAATTGACAAGGTTCTTCCTGCCGTTCTCCCAGATCCTGCCGCACCAACTCCCTTGACCGCACTACCTGAGGCTACCGCATCATCCACTGCTGAGCTCCTTGCCGCAGTTAAACTTTTGACTCAAATGCAGGCAGATACTCAAAATCAGGTTTTTAATCTTGTCGCTAGTATAGTTGCACTTCGAGAAGAACTAATTGAGGTCAGGGCTGATCAAGCCGCTCTTAAGCATGGGGTTACCGCACTTCCTTTTGAGATGGTTTCGACCATTAAGGGGGAGAGTGTTGTGATAACAAAGGCTGTTAAGGACATCATTGACAGAACAACTAGCACCTCTACCGCTCCTCCACCTCCTGCCGCAGATACTCCTTCCCTCACTCTTGCCGCACTCAAAGAAGCTCTTAGAAGGCAAACTGATTACATCAGTAACAGTGTTGTTAGTGGTGTTAAGGGAGCAAGCAAAGAACTCTCAAAATCTATGAATGATGATAAACTTGAAATCAAGGAAGAGCTGGGCAAGGAACTAAAGAAGGTAAAATCATCACTGAAAGAGGAAATCATGATTCACACCAATACCACACTCCTAACTGTTGCAGAGAAATTCACCCCAAAGATTGCCGTTATGACTGAAGCCATGAAAATCCAAACAAACCGTATTGATGTAAACAATGTTAGGATTGAAGGCCAGTCTACCAAGATCGACCTCCTATCCAACCGCGTCAATAATGTAATGAACAGGCTAAATCGTCAAGGCATTCATCAAGCTATGCATGAGGCCATTCAAGGTGTTGAACCTAGTCATGGCAATGTTCAAGCTGATGGTGAATTTGAAGAAGAAGATGGAGTCACTGCTCCAGTCATGATTCCAGGATTGAATATCCCAGCCTACCGCTTTCCTCTTGCCGCAAAATTCATTGACGACCTTATCGACATTGACCGCATTTGATCTGACCGCATGTGGTCATGAAAACTTGGTGTTTAAAACAATTCTAATTTTCTATTTTTATTTTGGGTTTGTAACTTAAAACAATATTTCTCTTTTGTGATTTTACTCCTATGCTTTAATGATTATTGTTTTGGAGTATGTTGTTATTGTGTTTGATGCATTTCTATTCTTCAGTATTCACTTATTTTGAAATGCTTCAAATATTATTTCTATCTTCTAGAATTAGTAATTTGTTTTTTCTTTTTAGGATGATAGAAATCTATGACATTGGCTTAGAGTGTGCATTGACTTGGGACATGATATTAATAAAAAGCTTATTCTTGAAAACATGTTTTTACCAAGTACAATGAATTAGCCTTTGTTATAGTAGGTAATGGTCTCAATCAAATAGGGGGAGATTGTTGGGTATGCTTATTATAAACCACTCCTATTACCTTAATTTGATTGATCCCATAACCTTATTTTACTCTTTGTGGACTTTAGGATATACTGTTAGAAGTACTTGTGCTTCATTTAGAATAGTCCATTTTATAGTTGAATAGGCTTAGCAGATTAGGACCCTCAAATTTTCTAAGTCTGGAGATATGAGGTAAGGTCCTTGCCTACCGCATGGAGCCTACCGCATGACCAAGGTTACCTCATGCTGTCTACCTTGCCGCATGATGTCTACCGCATGCCTCTTCCTACCGCATGAAACCTTGGTTGAAGAAAACTCAAGGTGGTTAAAACTTAACCATGGTCACTCTTATATACTTACCTTGGTTAGTTTAGAACATTGCAAGTTCAAATTTCAAATTTGAATACAACTGCCATCATAGTACAGTTGGACCACCATGACTCTGTAACAAAAGGACAACTCAGACTGAGCTCCAATTAGAATTCAACAGCTCATTGTCCTTCAACTTGGACCCCAAGTATTTCCAATAGCTAGTTTCTCATTCAAGGCTATAAATAGTCCTTGTGTTCTTCATTGAACAATAGCTGAGATTCTAAGAGAGAAATTGCTGTTGAAATTCTTGGTGATTGAAGATCATACTCAAGATTTCCAGAATCCTTCGAATCTTCAAGCACTCAACCTTCAAGTCTTCAACAAGTCTCCAGCAACCTTCAAAGATAAAATCTCAAGCCTCATCACACAAGTTTCATTACGCTCTAAAATCATATAGATTCCAAAGAGCTTTTGATCCTTATACACACACTCACCCCGATTGATCAATCACATAGATTGAATCATTAGGGATACACTGGTCTAAGTCTAGGATTGTTCTTCATAGAAATAGGTGTTGATTCAAATACTTCATCTCTGTAATCTGTACTCAAGTGAATCTAATATATACCTCATTCAAAATCCAAGAGTGACCATCTTGGTAAAGGACGTAGATCTTTTAACAGATCGAACCTTTCCAAATCATTGTGTTCTTTACTTACTGCTCTTTTCATTTCTGCAAATTTACTTTAAGTCTTGTTCATCTTGTTGTTATTGTTCATATTAATCTCGTTTGTCTTTTAGTGTTTGATCTTTCAGATTTAAGAACAATTGTGAATTGTGTTTGTTTGTTTACCTCATTGCCTTAGCTAAAATCTGACTAACTTATCATTTGCCAAAAATCTCTAAGACACAAGTTTTCAATCTCTCAACCTACTTCACTCAACCTACCACATATCATCCGACCGCACTCTCACCGACCGCACTCTTAACCTACCGCACATTTTGCCTACCGTATTGAACTTATAAAAAACAACTCTAAACTCGTTTCAACGAAAACTTCCACTGTGCATTTTATACTTGACCACGTGGTTTTCATCTACCGCAAAATTCAAGTACAAGCATAAGGTTGAATTTTGAAAAAGGGTTGAAATTTTTAATAGGCTATTCACCCCCCTCTAGCCTCTTTTCATACCCTTGTTGTGTCTCTGGGACCAACATGTGATCTATCCCATGATCGTCGCAATATCGAGCAACACCGTTGTTCTTGAATTCTGTTCCATTGTCGGATCAAACACTAACGATGTCATCTTCTTTTTGGGTTTGGAGAAGTCTGAATAAGGTGGTCAAAATGTCATAACAATCGTCTTTTGAGATCATCATTTCCACCCATGTATATCTTGAATAATCATCCACCACAACTAGAGTATACTTGTTTCTTCTAATACTTGCGGTGGTGACTGGTCCAAATAGATCAATACGCAGCAGTTGCAAACGTCTAGTAGTTGAGGGATTGGTCTTGCTGGAGAAAGACTTTTTCGGTTGTTTTCCAAGCTGACACGTGGCGCACTTCTTGTCATGATGATCAGCAACCTTGGGAAGTCCTTTTACAAGATTATTCCTGCTGATTTTAGATAGATACTTGAAGTTCAAGTGACTTAAGCGCTTGTGCCACAGCCAACTATTTTTGCTTACACTTTTAGCTACAAAACAAAGATTAGTACTAGAGTTCATACTATGGAAATCAATAATGTAAATATTTGTCTTACGATATCCCATGATTAATGTAACTCCAGTTTTGCCATTCTTGATAAGACATTGAGTTGAGGTGAAATGGAATTCTAATCCTTTGTCGCATAATTGAGATATGGATAATAAATTGTGCTTGAGCCCTTTGACGAGAGAGACTCTTTCAATGCACACTTTGTCTTTCTTGAGCTTTCCATATGCTACAACTTAATCTTTGTTATTATCACCAAATGTTACTGAGGGACCTCTTTCTTCATGAACATCTTCAAGTAAGGATTCATATCCAGTCATGTGTCGTGAACACCCACTATCGAGAATCCATTCATACGTTTTAGCTTTTGAAGATCCAGCCATGAAGCAAAGAGCCTGAAATATAAACATTTAAAGCAGGTCCCCTTTATTCCTTTTTGGGTCCTAAAGTTAGCAACTTTTGATGACCCATTCTTGCTTGACCTTGGGATTCTTACGTCCTTTGGCATTGGGAGTGAATCTCAAAAGGCATTCCATGGCCTTATGTCCCGAACAATCACAAATTGAACAATGATGAAAGCCACCAATCACGTGAGTTTTCACAATCTCTTTACTTTTCTTTGGGATAGCATCCTTCTTTGGGTCATGTGCACTCGGAGAAGGAGCGCGCCTAGTTTCAAGAATGTTTTTGCTGGAGGATGATTCATCTGTAGCTACTTCCTTCTCTTTAGCTTTCCCAAAATGTATCGTTGGGTAGATATAATGGAATGATTTTCTCTTGACTTTTTCATGTCCTTTACCCATTGACTTTTTCCTGTCCTTTACCCATTGTAAATTCACTATCTCTTTCAGCAAAGACATCACATTTAAGGTTGTTACTAGTTGATGAGAATCCCAAGCCACTTTTATCACTACTGACTTTTTGGGACTCAAATATATTCTCCATAGTGACACAAGAATTGGACCACTCATTTGTAATCTTTTTAAAATCAGTAATTTGAGCAACCAATTCATCGTTTTGAACTTTAAGAAGTGAGTTCTGTTCTTTTAGAAAAGTGTTTTTAACAGTAAGAGGAGTCATGCTCTTTATTTGCTCCTTAAGGAGGCTGAGTTCATATTTAAGTAGAGATTTCTCGGTCTTAAGCTGGGAAATTTCATCACATGATAGTGCAAAAGCTTCCTTCATTTTGCCAAATTTACTGATTACCTTTTCGGCTTCTAAGAACAACTTTTCTTGCTTTATAATGTCCTCATCATGATTGATTGTAGGAATAGGTACAACTTGAGGTCTAACATATTCACTCTTTCTGAGTTTGCTTCTAGCACTCAGATCACATCTAGAAAATAACAATCCACCATCGCTTTGAGCCGGAGTGAGAAATCCTTTTGCTGGTGCGCGATCCGTTTGCTGATGGCCGGATCCGTTTGCTAATTGCGGGATCACCATGGACCAAATTGATGTCTAGAGCTGCAGTTGCTGTTGACTTTATCGTGGGGATGTGGGCATGGTTGATTGTGGACCATTTTCTGCTGGGGATGAAGTGCCTTGAGTAGCGGATGCTGTTGATTTCGTGGTGGTACCTGTTATGTGTGTGCTTGGCAGGTATATGTGTTTATGCAAGAAGATGCATGAAGTGTGAAATGAAGAGAGAAATTGTGCTCGTGGTGCAATGTGATTTGAAAGCAGTTTTGCATGAGAGAGAAGTAAAGTGATTCTGTGTGTGAAGTGATTTTTGAAAGCGGAGATTGATTGAGATGAATGATGTTCATACCTTCACTTACCATTGCCGCTTCATTGGGGATGGATTGCTGAAGGATGTTGATGCTTTTGCTGAAGAATGTCCATTCTTTGGATGGAGAATGATGATGTTGATGGTGATGAATTGTTCTTGCCTTTAAAGGAGTGTCGGCGAGATGGTATTTTGGATGGTGGGTTGGTCGTGCCAAAAGGCTGCCTACGTATCCCTTTAAGAGAATCAGACCAGCGTAGTTCAAGGTTGATGGAGAATGCTGGAGGAGAAGCTAGGAGCAAAGAAAAGTAGAGCACATATTTTTTCACATAGAAGGAGAAAAAGAAAAAGAAAAATCTTTTTTTTTTTTTTTTTTTTTTTTTTTTTTTTTTTTTTTAAGATTAGAAGGGAAAGAATATGCACACATGTGACAAAAATATTTTTTATTTTTTTTTAGTTCGTGGGTGAACCATTTTAACCATTGTGTGTTTGTAAAGCCAACCCAAGATCAAGTCATGTTCGATCGAAGTCCGGATTGCCTCGCTTGAATGTTGTCGCCGCGGTGTCCAACGAAAATTGATGTCTAGCCCCAAGAGATTTATCATTTATGGGGATTCAAAAGGACTATTGATACCGAGATGCCAAGGGGTTGCTGACTGTAAAGCCCCTCGAATGCTGAACTTTGAGTGGCTTATGAAGCCCCGAGATGAATCAACTCTTAGCCCATTCAAATAAACTGTCTTTTGTTGTCGACGTGGGCAAGCCCCAAGAGAAGATCATTGATACCAAACTTTGAGAGATTGCTAAGCCCCAAATGTCATGGGCTTATCAAGTTTGTAGATGGCGGGATGAGAGGACCTTTCGGTGTGAAGCCCCAACTTATCTTGGCATTGTATTAAGAGCGGATGCACCATTGGATAGAACTCTTGAAAGTGATCTTCGTCTTGTTTGGAGATGAATGACCCTTTTTTGTGGTTGGTACCCAAGTGGCGGAGGGTCCATGTTGAAAATGCAGTAGAATCTTCGGGAAATGTCTCGTGGGAGATGGTGATGTTGTTACAGATGATAAGGTCTTGGTGTGATAAAGTCTCGAACGGTATGTTTGCTTGAGTCTTCTTGAGTTGAGCCGACGGCGGATCTTCGGATGCAGCCTGTGGTTTTGTTCTTGGAGAAGGGGGTGCAGTACTTGTAGAAACATTGGGATTGGCCGTAACTCTGTCTCTAGTGTTAACATATTGGCATTGCCCGCCATAACTCAGCCGGGTGAGTCTAGCATATTGAATCTTTTTCCTTTTCTCTAAGACTTCCTTCAGAATCTCGCTGTGAGTTCTAACAAGAATCATCAAATTCATTCATATCATCGGAGCCTTCATTTAAAACCAAGAGGCCTTTTGACTGGAAGTGTTGAGGGACTATTGAAGTTTGATCCCTTTCATGGAGCCATAAGACTACTCCCAAATTGCATTGCTCGGGTACCACTGCCCAAAAACTTGTTAATTGCGAAGCCCCAATATTGCCCTTTGCTTGTATCACTGTAATGTTGTAGCCCAAAAGATTGTAGATTGCGAAGCCCCTTGAGACCTTTCGGTATAAAGCTTCAAATGTTGCTGGGGACATTGAAGTGAATTGCTTCTTGCCGAGGGAGCCTTTAAGACTTGACCGTAGCCCCTAGAGTGCCATCATTGATTGTGAGAAAGGTCTATCCTTGATTGGGGGAACGAGTACGGGCACATATGACAAGAGGGCTTTTTGACATCCCTTTTGAGAGACTTTGAGGATAGTCTCACACATATTTCTCGAGCATAGCCCCTAGGGCTTATTGATTGTCAAATGAAGCAAAAGAAGCACTTGTTCTTGAGTCACATAGCCCCTAGGGCGTCACCATTTGTTGAGCAAAGCAAGAGTGACTCATCCTCGTGCGAAGGAACAAACATGAGAGGACATGGAAAGAGCTACTCCATTTCTCGGGAGCCTTTCGGCGTACTTTAGAAGCACATACTTGCAGAAGCTTTGAAAACTGAGACACATGTTGTTGCAATTTGCTGCCCGAGCCAATTGACTAGCTAGGGATTATTTGTGCAACCTAGTGGTCTTTTATGATGAGCTCGTTCTCAGATGGGTCTTGGTTACCACGGGCCTTCTTTTCATGAACCCAAAAATGCACACTGCTGGAGAATGATGCCGATAACCCAAGACAACCTTTGATGGTGCCATATCTTGTCGAGCCTTTTGCAATCCCAAAGTTGACTCGGTGGGGAATTGATTTGTTGAGGTGATCCAATGTAGAGCTTGTGCAGTTGTCTTCCTTAGAGGCCGGAGATCTCCATTTCTCTTTCCCTTCTCTCTCTCACTCTCTCATTTTTTTTTATGAAGCACCCTGTTTTTTGCCTAGACCGCCCTTTCGGGTTTTCAATCTAGCGGGCATCTCTATTGTTTCTTCCTCTTTTTTTTTGACTCGATTAATGAGGAAGTGTGCATTGACTTTGGCGGATGAGATAAGACATGTGATTTTGCGGTGAAGACCTCTTGTCACTAAAGATGAGTGACATTGACTCGACTAGGGAAGTGTCCCTAGTATTGACTTTGTATATATTTGTTGAATGACTCACGAAGGCAAGTAAGTCATTAAGAGAGAAGAGAAGGAAAGCCCCAATTTGATTGCAAGAAATTGGGAGTATGCAGAAAGAATAGAAGCCCTAGACTTGACAAGGAACGGAAAGTTATTCCAAATCTAGGAAAGTTGTTCAATCTTGAGGTGATTAATTCATTGGCAAATGAATCGTACAAAGATGTCATGACAAGTTCGAGATGAAGGATGATCACCATAACGCGCTAGGGCTAAACATATCTTCTTTCTTGCATGAGACCGGACCCGGAGGTTGCCTACGTTCCTCCAGTGTAGAGGCTCAGGTCACCGTAGTTCTTGTTGATTCTCCATTCGCAGTGATGAATTGTTGCTTCGTCGTGATTGTTGTCGATGTTGCTTCGTCATTCTTTTGGTGGAATGATGTTGTCGTTGTGAACTTCTTTGAATGAAGGGGGATTTCTTTTTTTTTTTTTTTTTTGTGCTCTAACTTTTGCCTAGGTTAATTTGAGGATTTCAACCTAGCGAGCGTTTTTTTTTTTTTTTTTTTTTTTTTTTTTAATCCCCTTTTGAAAACTTTGCTTCATGATTGTTGCTCCACCTTTCTTTGTCTTGATTTCGTCGTTCTTGATGTCTTCGTTGTTGATGCCGTCGTCGATGTTTAGCCCCTAGGCGTTCAAGCGATGGCCTTTATCCCAAAACTTGTTTAGACACCTTTTCATCATTTTGCCAAGAATTAAATTGAACAACTTGGAAGAGTGTATGAGGACAAGAACGACTTTTATTTGATGACTCAATGGACTCGAACATTTAACATAGGACGAGAGAAATTAATGCACACTTAAGAGGACTTTCAACCCTTTTTTTTTTTTTTTTTTTTAATCCTATTTCTAGGTAGAGAAAGAGAAACAGAGATTGTTGTTGTCGGCCTTGTAGCATGATCTCTTGTTGAAACCCCATTTCAAATCTGAGCCTCTTCCTTGATGAGTTCTTGCATGTTCTCACTCTCTAACTGTTGTTCTTCAATCACGGTAAACTCACCATTGTCAATTGAATCTTGGATGATGTCGCGGAGGGAGAAGTAATCCTCGGTGAGATGACCGCTGCATTGGTGATAGTCACACCACTTGTGGTGGGCATGGTTGCGCCGTAACGGTTGTGGTTGCTTGTACCCTTGGAGAGGAGAAACTTGTCCCTTGGTTTTGAGAGCTTCGTAGGCTTCGGTGATGGTCATGCCATTGAGAGGGGTATAAACACGGTCGTTGGTGGCACCTTTGTGACTTTTGAGGGGTGAGCCACTTGGGCATGCTTTACCGTGGACCTTTGCCTTGCTGTCGGTGAGCTCTTGTAAACGAGCCTTAAGTTCGGACACTTCTTCCTTGTGAATTTTCCTCTCGAGATCAAGACGGTCTTGCCACAAATCATCCTTGCGGCGGGCATCCTCGACAAGTCTATCCATTTGTTCCCCCATGGCTCTTATTATGTTGAAGAGCCTTTCGTTGGACACGGAAATATTCTCACCCTTGTTGTCGTTGCCGTTGGAAGCCCTTGGACCTATTGAGAGAACACGGTTGATCTTAGGTTGGCCCCACAAATACCTTTTGAGCAAAATAATTAACCCACAAACAAAGGAAAAAGACTCAACCACATAAGAAAAATGACTCTTTTTTTTTATTTACAAAAGTCGGAAGGACGTGGTCCTTTTTGGGGTTTCTAGAAAAATAGTGGAATCGTCACACTAGTATATAGACCTTCTCGTGGTCCCATATACTCATCGGATTCCACCACGCTTGTGAATCCTACATGTGTCGGGATTAAACTAAATTAATGTAGTAAAGCATACATGCGGGGACGGATTTTTTATTTTCGTCCATTATGACCACTTGGGGACGGATTTTTATTTCGTCCATAACAACGAGTGGCATGTATGATTTGAAGACATTAGTTTAGGGAAATCTCAGCACATGGAAACCGACTTGAGTCACGGAGTGTTAGACCCAAACTAGAATTGTGTGGTATGTGCGCGTAGTGTGAGGTCTAACAAGTGACAAAATATATTTTTTTTTCAAATGAAATAAAAAAAAAACAAATAAGCAGGTAATTTACAACTTTCGAATCACCCGTGTGACCGATAAAATAAAACAGAGAATAAAAAGATGGTTTTGTGCAGGCCCTATGCCCACACTGTCAAAACTGCCCATTATGTTCAATGTTTCTGTTTCTGGGAAATTCCCAGAAGTGCGCAGATGCCTACTCGGGAGGCGCGTGCGTTCGACTGAGAGAAGTGGAGACGCCCGCTTCTGGGCAGTACCGGCAAATCAGCGGGTTCAAGGGATTGCCTTGAAACATGGAATTGAAGGACAAGATGAGAGGTGGGCGATTCTGGTAATAAGGGTCGGACGCGCGCGCTTTAGGCCAAGCGGGCCGGAGGCGCGCGCTTCCTACCCTTTTTACCAAAATGCCCAGAAAACAGATATAAGAACACCAAAAGCAGAAAATGCAAGTTTAACCCTCTATATCCCCAGCGGAGTCGCCACTGTAGATACCCCGGGGGACCACGGCTTGGCTAGAGCGGTGAATTACCTAGGATGTCTACTTGATTTTAAGAGTCGCCACCTATGTTTTAGAGGAACATAAGAAAAGAGCCAATTTTATATACAAAACCAGAGATTCGGGAAAAGATGGGTTCGGGGGTTAGGTGACGGAGTGGGAAGTACTTAAACACCCACTCCGCCCCGCTTACGCGGGTCTTGCTACTTTTGGTGTTCTAATGCTAAATGTCCTTCAATTAAATAAATAGTGCTAACAATTATAACGGAAAGAAAAGAGGAAAATAAAAGAGAAATAAAAAAAGAATTGTTTTATTTTATTGATTTATACTAAAAGATTACATGTTAAACTATTCTAACAATTGTAATAAAATAAAAGTGGGGGAATTTAAAGTAGAGTTGGAATGTAGGGAGATAACCTTAACTAACTTCAATATGTGAAGTAGTCATATTGGTTATGTCCCATTAATGGGGATTGCATACATTTAAGAAGAAGAAAATAGAAGAAAAATGAAGTTGTACCTTAAGAAGAGGACTTCAAACGTGGACTTGAAAATGGTGTTTTGTTGTGGAGAAATTGTTGTAGAACAATTTTATGTAGAGTCTTGTTACGAAGAACTCTTGTTGGGAGAATTTGTGTATAATGTGTGTATAGAGAAAATTCAAGTCTAAAAATGAGGTCCTTTTCCAAGGTAGGAGATGATGGTTTTTATAGGTAAAATTAGGAGGGAAAGGTTGGAGGGAAATTGGTCAATCCATGTGAAATGGAATTGACCAATCAAGAAAAAGATAAATAAAAGAATTAATGAAAGAAATAAAAGAAAATCAAATAATAATAAAATGAAATATTTTGTTTTTATGAAGAATGGCTAGAATAAAGGATTTGGGAGTTATGAAATAAGGGGGAATGAATGTGGATGTAAAAAGGAGGTGTTTGTGATCAAGAAGAGATTTTCTAAATAAGAAAAGGGAGGGAAAAATGGTGCTATCCGTTACTGCCAAAGTGGGAAGCGCGCGGGTTCGGCCTATTGGACCAAACGCGCGCGCGCCCCATGACTATTACGGGAGGCGCCCGCGGGTGAGAATAACAGAATGACAGGATGACTCTAAAAGTTAACTCTGTTATGCAGTTTAGTCCAAAACTAACGAAATCAGTTAGGAACTTAACGGAAGTAACAGAAATTAACAAAAACAAGTTAAATAAAAATACTATGCATGCAATCGGGGTGAGAGGTCCAAAGCGGGGTGTCTACAATTATTCACAAAAAAGATGATTATATAGTACAAAGATGAGAGTCCTATGTAGGTATGAAAATCTACTTTCCTATCTGTGCAAGGTTGATATTGGAAAATATATATACAATCTCTAAAACTATGGAAATACAATTATATCCAAAATAACAAAGAGTAGTAACCAAGAAAACCTAGAAACCCTAAAATGAGGATCCGACATTGGTAGACCTGGATGACGGGTGCGGGTATTGTTGGGTTTTGATGCATCATGCGCAGCGGAATAAAACATAAGATCAAACACCCATGAGCCCGGATCCATGCATGTTGATTAAATTAAATACAAGATGAAAGAAAATATACCCTTGAAGAATGAATCCATGAACACAGACTTTGAGGTGCTAAAGCAAACACCCTCTATCAGTATCCACACGTCGAACGGATATCAAGAACACCTTCTTGATCTGGATTGCTAGAACCAAGGCTTTGATGAAGAAACGATTTCTTCGTGGAATTATTTTGCTTCATTGATTATTGTATTTTGATGATCATGGATCACCAAATAAATAATCCTACCTCTCTATAATTTATTGTTTCTAAAACAATTATTATTGATTTCAAAAATCAACATTAGAGGCTGTCAAACCCGGTTTCATATCTTATATGAGGGTCTGACCTAATTCCGTTTGGGATCGGGATTCCTTGTCGTACAAGAAATCAGAACAAACTAACCAGTGCCGGCAAAGCAACCGTACGGCTACTTAAGAGTCGTATGGGGTTCACCAAGACGTACGGTGGCTTGTCCTGAAATCCCGATTTTTAGCATTTTAACAATCCGTTC
This sequence comes from Campanula takesimana, assembly GCA_026119855.1. Lineage (NCBI taxonomy): Eukaryota > Viridiplantae > Streptophyta > Magnoliopsida > Asterales > Campanulaceae > Campanula > Campanula takesimana. The sequence goes on from JAOWBW010000540.1 coordinate 615,633, forward strand.
TATTGTGTGTGACCCAATAGGATTATACTAAGTTGGCAACGAGTCCGAACCATTCAGAACCCGTAAGTCATAAGCGGACTCTAGAAAGCCATTATGACTACCCAATTAGTATAGCTTTGAAAGTCCAAAGTTACCTTTATAGAACATATCACAATCCCTTTGTCACGCGATATCATATTGGACATAAGTCATGGTCCACGTCAACTTATGTTGTCCAATGCTTTCTCGATCCCGAGTAGATTGATATGAACAAATGACATTGAACGCTTCAATTCATTTGGGTACGGCCGTACACTATCATCAATCTCACTCATTGAGAGGCCAAGCAGATATCTCTCTTGAGAGAGGGACAAATCCCATCTTGACATATCATTCTTCCCTACAAGAATCCGATGATGCCAATCGTAGCCTTTATAACCACCCGGTTAAGGGTAGCGTTTGAGTATGTCAAACATAACATTCATCATGTGGAAGACCATGATAATCTCAGGTCTAAGGATTCAAATGGTATGACTATTATGATATTTAATTATGATATTTGACCTTGACATAAATCTCATAACCGGTCTATCCAGTACATTGTTCTCCAACAAGTACCAACAACTTTAATCCGCATCCCATGAACTATAATCATCATATAATTATCCATTAAACTCATGCTAGACATTCATAAGTGCTAGGGACAATGGTCATTATAATAAACATGCAAAAGATATAATAATCGGGTTTGTTATCTCTATAACAATGAAGCTATGATGTAACGCATAGGCCTTTCTCAAGGGCATAGTATGCCCAATCAACGTGTATCCAATACCCATTGAGCTTAGTTATGATCTCCATCTTTATTGCAAGCGAGCTTATGTAAGATGATTATCCTTGTTATCATCATATGGTATTTTTTATATTTAGACATCTCCCATCTTTGACGATTTCTCGAATAAGATAGAAATGTTCGAGCATATGTTTAGATAAGAAATTAGCCCCTTTGATTGTGCAATAACAATTATTGGCACAATGAAGGTCCATTAAATTAGTGATACTAGAAATGATTTCTAGTTTACTAATTAGTATCTTAATCCAAACAATTTTCTAGTTGCACCCCATGCCACTAGATACTCAACCTTTTATAGAATAGTAATGGTGCATTAAGAACTCTTCTAACACCATTATTAAACATAAATATGTGTTTATACTGCAATATTTATCTTTGTTGGTTTGTAAGAATGCATCTATGTAACGGTTACAAGATCATCTTTCATTTTCCATCAAAGATCAAGAATGCATCCTTTAGTTTCCTTTTCAAGTACATAAGGATGTTTCTTTAACTAGTGACTTTCACTAAAGTCTGATTGGTATTATCTCATCATATTCCAAGTATATGAGACATCCGATCTTAGTACATCAATATGGCTTTCATGATAGATCCAATTGCCGAAGCATATGGAATCCCAATCATGTACTCTTGCTCATTAGTCTTCTAGTAAGACTAAATCTTGCAAAGATTAATGCCATAAGACTTTTTGCAAGTAACCTCTCCAAGAGTCTTGCATAGTGAACTTTTCACTATCTTGTCTATATTAGTATTTTGACTTTAACCAATCAACCTCTTAGATTTATCTCCATAAATCAGTCCAAGGATATAGGTGGCTTTATCCAAGTCTTTCATTTAGAAACTCTTTCAAAATGAATTATATGTCAACCACATATATATGACTAAGAATAATGTTACGCTCCCACTAAATTTATTGTAATCACAAGTCTCATCTTTGATGAATTCAAACTCTTTGAATACTACATCAAAATGAAATTTCACTCCAAGTAGTTTGCTTCAATCCATCTCATGGATTTCTGCAACTTGCATATTATATTAGAATTTTATGATTCAAAACTTTTAAGTTGTATCAAACACATCCTAAAATATGTTCCTGTTAAGGAATGTAGTTTTGAAATCCATTTGTCATTTTTCATATTCAAAATATGAGGTCATGACAACTTCAATTCTAATAACATTAAGCATGACTACGGGTGATAAAGTTTCATCATAATCGATATTATGAATTAACTTTACACAATTAGTCTTGCTTAATAGGCATGCAGCTTGCGATCAATGTCCGTTTTCTCCAAGAAAACTCTCTTTCAACCTTATAGTTTTTAAGCCTTAGGCTAGAATGATCAAGTTCCGAACTTGATTATCATACATGGATTGCACTTTAGATTTCATGACTCCAAGTCATTGATCTAAGTCCAGAGTGGACATTGCATCTTGATAGGTAATAGGTCAATCATTCGCAATGATATCTTCCTAATTACTTTCTATTATGAGAAATCAATATTTCTTGTTATAGATAGTATACTATCATATATGCAAATATCTTGTGTATAATTGAACTAATTTCCACACCTTCTTGGGAAACTTTGTTCATCTTCCATCTTAGGTTCTATGTCTTTTCTGGGTCTCGAACTCTTCGAGATACATTTTACTCCCATTAGTTCTTTAGAGATAAACGATTTATCTAGAAAGTGCAATTTAGAGTAACAAACGATTTGTACTCTAAAGGGTGTAACGTTAATATCATTAAGATATCCCATGAAAATACATTCACTAAATTTAGGTGTGATTTTGTCTAAGACAACACTTTTCTCAAAAGTATCACAACACAAAGCTTTATGAAAGACAAACCAGTTTTTTTCATTCCATATCTCTTATGGTATAATGAACCTACTTAGATGAAACTCTATTTAGTGTAAGTGTGAGCGCGCGCGTCCGATCCGGTCGCTTCGGGTCGTAAGGACTTGATTGTTGCTCGGTTGTTGTGAGTCGCCACCATGTTTAACGGAACACGGACCATGAGATTCTTGAGTTCGGGGGTTAAGTTATGGATTGGGAAGGTCAAGGAGCATCCAATCCACCCAATCTAGGATCGGTCTTGCTTACGAAATCATCATCATCATTATTAAAATCATGCATTCATGTACTAAAGATGAAAACAAGAAAATAAATAATTTCTTATTTATTTGGGATGTCGGATCATATGCTTCGAGACCATCTCCATGGATTGGAGAAGCTCTAGACTGATCCTTTAATGGAATCACACTATTTCAAAGACAAAGAAGGGGATGAGAAGGTAGAAAACAAAGAGTTTTACCTAAGCGTTCTTCGAGAATCCTATGGATGGCCTTGACTAAAGGTCTTGATGATCCAATGAACTTGACTTTAATGGTGTTATGGAGGCTTGAATTTCATGGGTGAGGAAGAGAGGCTGATTATGAGGACCTCTTTGATCATATTTGGAGTGGTTTTGGGTGAATGAGCCTTCTAGAGGTTTTTCGGTTCAAGAACCTCTATATTTATAGCAGTTCTTGACCTAGGGTTTTAGCCAAGAAGGTAAATTTTGATGGGAATCAAGGACTTGATCTTCAAGGAAGTATTTTTGGACTCTAGGATCACCCATTAAGTTTTTCCCGGATTGTTTGAGTGTTTGCCAAGAAACGAGGTTGCGATCAACAAGGAAACTGTTGAGAAACCCGACTGTCAAGGGGGATACTTTGTACGAGACATCAATGTTCATTTCGGCCCCTGACTAACGGAGTCAGTCAGAAACTTAATGAAACATGTCCAACTTAACAAGTTTCGACCCAAATCAAAGGAGAGACACAGAAGTAGTGTGATTATGAATGAAGGTCCAAAACGGGGTGTCTACAGAGCCCCTCAGCGATGATACTTATGGATGAAGTAATGTCGTCAATAGAAAAGACGCCATTTAGAACTAGGGGTATGGTCGTGCTAAAAAGTTGCCTACGTATTCCTCAGAAGGAAATCAGACCAAACATAGTTCGACTCCAAAAATACGCAAAAACGGGGTTTAAGGTATTTTAAAAATCATTTTGAAAACAATACTTGCGGTAAGTAAAGTTTAGAGTTCAGAGAGTAACCCATACTGAGGAATCAATGTCCTTGACCCAATTCTGAATATACTCCTTTTTGTTGATGATGAACCGTCTCCAGTTGCAATCCATACTGAGGAATCAATCTCTTTGACTCCATTTCTGAATATACCCTGTTGTTGATGACGAACCGCCATCGGTTTGGAGACACCAGTTACCCAGACCTTACTTCTCCTTCCAATGAACTTGCTTTTCCGTCGGAAAATATGAATCCTATGTTATTAACATACGTCTTGATAACAATTATCGGACTCTGGGTTTGGAGATGCCAATTACTTGGATCCTTGCTTCTCCTTCCAACGAGGTCGCCTTATTCGCCAGAAAATATGAATCCTATGCCATTAACATACGTCTCGATGACAATTATGGGACTCTGAGGGGTGTGAATCCTATGTTATTAGCGTACGCCTTGATAACAATTATGGGATCACTGGTTGCGGAGACGCCAATTACTTGGATCCTTGCTTCTTCTTCCAACGAACCTGCCTTATCATCAGAAAAGTGAATCCTATGCCATTAACATACGTCTCGATGGCAATTATGGGACTCCAAATGGTGGGATCCTGTGTTATTAACTTTCAACTCGATAACAGTTGTGGGATAACCCGGTTGTAAATCCTGTGTCATTAAGGTACGTCTCGATGACAGTCATAGGATTTAGAGTTTGCTAATTCAGATTTTGTTGCTCACCCATGATCTTGGATGTGCGGTGAGAATAAATTTGTACTGAGAAACAACTTCAGATTCGGGTTCAGATTCGACATTTCAGTCAAAAGCAGAGCTTTTTCTGACCTTTCTGTTGAAAGCGGGGCTTTCCTGATATTTCTATTAAAAGCAGGGTTTTTCTGAAATTTCCTAAGAAAACAGGTTTTCAGTGGATTTGCTGGGGACATCTCGTACGTGATAGGGATGTCTCATACGAGTGATCCCTTTTTTTGCGCATAACAGCGCTGATTCAGTGATTTTCAAATCACTTCTTCATTTCATTCTCAGGAGCTTTCAACCCTAGGCGATTTTCTTACTCAAAAATCTCCATCCCTTTCAAGTTTAAGTGATTCCCAAGCCTTTCTGATGGCCAGTGCACATCGTTCGCACAAACAACACCTCTTTGATAGGCACATGAAGGGTAAAGTGTGGACGATGGATGAGTTGTGCCCATTCTCCGAGGATCATATTTCTCAGGCCATTCGGATGAGGCGGGTAAGGATCTCTTCCTTTGACTGAGTTCCCATGCCAATTTCGCTATTGCATGTATCAATTTAGTGCTTTCGCGGTCCGACTTTTGTTGATTTTTGCCTAGAATTATCACTGCTAGGGTTTATCATGCATGGCTGATCTTTCGATGGGGTTCTACCCTTGTTGACGTTCAAAATCATTGTAGTATAGTAGTACATGATTTTGACTGTCGTTCTAGGCAATTCGGCGATTTTTCTAGTAAAATGCTTAAATGAGCATTTTACCGATTTTCTGATATTCATCCCTTTTACGTTTGTTGTTTGCAGCCATTCAAGATCGTCAATAACTATAGAGGCAGCGTATGAGCCGTTTCTAAGAGGTGGGCAACTCTCAATGGTGAAATGAAAGAGGAGATTGAGAACCTTGGGCTTCAGCCCTTCTTTGATGGCTTAGTCGGTGAGAGGAGGAACGTTCACTTGCTCCAAGCTATTCGGGAGCGCTGGTGGGACATTACTCATACCATGCACATGCGGTGGGGGGAGGTCACCATGACTCCTACTGACTTTCATGCCATTACCGGGCTCTCTATTTCCGGTGAGCCACTTGAGGTTGATACTGACTTTCTACCCAGTAGTGATGATATGAGGCATTTTCTGGGCTTTTCTGTACGTACCCTAGGCAAGGGTGTCCCTCTGAAGGCTTTTATGTACAAGGTCGATGCCTATGTTACTGTTAATGCTAGTCAAATGCACCTCACTGGCACCCGTATTGTAGCTGTCCACGGCTTTCTGTGGTTGGCTCTTTCTTAGACGCTATTTGCCAATTATGCGCCGACTACCCTTTTCACTTTGCTGAGCTGCCTGAGGGATATACAGTATGTCACTGATGCTAGCTAGGGTTTAGCTGGCTTGGCCCACTGCTATGTGACTATGGATGAGAGTTCGCGGGATCATGCGAACACTGGCTTAGACGGCTACAGTCATGCTTGGGAGGTATGATGCTCATCTTCTTCTGTATTCCTCCTTTGTTTAAGCCCCATATTATTTTGATAGTATTTTTTTCTTAGCTATTGTGTATTGACATCTTCTATGTTTCTCCCATTTTGCAGGCCGAGGGTTACGCCATGTTTGGTCTCTCCACTTTCATCTTTCAAAGACAACACTATTATGTTCCCAGATACTTTAAGATGGCACCGGGGTAACAGGGATACCCGTGATGAGCAGGCAGAGGGGGCTGATATGCCGGTGGAACGCATGCGGCTGTATTTTGACAGATGGGAGGCCGCTTCTGAGTCTGCTGTTGCTTTCTTTCCTTGGCGGAGTTTGGGCATTGATCATGTTTATGGGTTTGCTGGTATGAGGTTACTGATGATCGGCCTCAGTAGGGGATGCTTTTACTTAGGAGAGAGAGTCTCTCGCCAGCAAGGTGGTGGCAGGCTCAATGTCCTTGTTCCCTTGGACCCACCGGCCCATATGCTTAACTCTTATGCTATCGCAGAGGGGGAGAGAGATGACCTCATTATTGGTCATGATGCTTTTGACCATATGTCTCTGGAGGCCAATTATCAGGACTTTCTTGCTCGTCTCATGCCCCGGTTGATTCTGGAGGGTGATCAGGCTCAAGCCCAGGGGGTTGTTCATGTCCTTTTTTGCCCACAACTCGGACTGGCTTCTTTTACCTACAGCATGGCTGAGGGGATAGAGAGCATTGAGCACCTTCCCGCCCAGTATGATATGCCTGAGGGACTCATACCTCCTGCTGACGCGACCATGGTATGGTTTATGACCCTTCTTTTGTCATTCCCGTCATTCTACCATTTCATTTCTTCGTTTATCATTTATCTGAATATCTTGACATCTCTACTTGTTTCTGCTCAACAGGTGCCCATTGCTGAGTATAGAGAGGTCGCAGGATGGCTTGCCCAGTTTATGGCCTATGCTAAGAGGGTAAAGAGAGAGACCGTGGGAATCTTAGGCCGATTGGCTCGCCAGACAACAGAGTCGGCTTCTTGTGGGAAGAGACCTCGGAATGACGAATGATCACGTGTCAATGGCGACGTCTCCTTCCTTTTGATGCCAGAGCTAATAGGATCCCCCATCCCTTCTTTTTCTTGATGATATATTTATTGCCTCAGCGTAGGCGAAGACAATTTTTCTTTCACTGGTTTGTACCTATGCAACAGCTAACTCCTAACTCTATCACACAATACTTTTGTTAATTTTAGTTTTTATTTCTTATTGTGTAATGGATTGATTCACATCCGGTTGGTCAATCGAGGGGTATTTTTATGAGATGAATTCATGTTGGGTCATTTGTGGGTGATGTATGAATTGCTTTGGGTGCGTTTCTGAGGTGATTGAGACATGTTTTGACTTGTCGGGCAACCTGAGATTTGAGCATAGTTTCTGTTATCTGAACTGGAAGATGCCTCATACGAGCCATCCTCTGAATCTGCGACTGTTCCTCCTTTTTCCTCGAGGATTTGGTGTCCAAACTTGTATATAAACACCTCTAGTCCGTCCTAGAATACCATGCAGCCTTAGATCAGTTCTGGGAACTTTTCTTTTGATGTAAAATTCTCAACCTTTTGCTCCCAATGGCCCCGAGCAAGTCCGTCCCTTTATCAATAATTGTTGATGAGTTCTCCTTGGAATCGGACTTAGTGGAACGCTACAAGAGTGATCTAGCAACGTTCTCTCGCTCGTTTGACAAGGCTCATCAAGGAAGATTCATAGAGATGTTCGGTTTTAAGATTCTTTTCACCCTGAAGAACCTAAAACCGGATTGGGACCTTTTAAAGAGAGTTGCACGTTTTTGGGATCCTTCGACTCATCTCTTCAACTTTTCACTTAATGAGATGGTCCCCACTGTAGAGGAGATGGAGGCTATCCTGGATATGCCATTGATCACTAGTTGGACACCAAAAACAAAGGTTTTGGGTGTGATCAAGACAATCATTGGGGAAATTTAAGAAAAAAGGTGATGAATAAGCCCTTTGGGCTAAAATGACCTTTTGATGAGTAAAGATTGAAACTTTACCATCAAGATGGACTTATGATGCAAGATTAAACCTTTAGGGACAAAAATATAACATAAAGATTGAATCTTTATATCCCATGCTTGGTGATTTGTGGCTAGGTCATGGTTGGGATGATAAAGATTGAAACTTTATCACCCAATCATGACTCTCATGGCCAAACAAGAACAAAATCAATATGAAATTTAACAAATCATGATCATCCTTTGGTTTTATTCGGAGAGGGTTGACTAAGGGGGCTGGCATGGCTCAGAGGCTCATATAATGGGCATGGCTCAGAGGCTAGACTCGATCGACTAGGCTCTATCAGGAGAGGGTCGACTCAAGGGTAACTGGTCTTATGTCCGACTAAGGACTGCCGGGACACAGTGGTCAATTTGGTCAACTTTTCTCATGGCGGAGGGTCGACTACACAAATTGGTCAACGTATCTCATGGCGGAGGGTCGACTACACAATCTGGTCTTACGTCCCTCCAGACTGCCGAGGCAATAACATCTTAACTTTCATCCTGGACTTACGAGGTACGGCCGGGACTTTCACGATTTCACTTTCTACCATGGACTTACGAAGTACGGTCGAGTCAACAAAATCCAATGGTCTTACGCCACGCCGGATGGCCAAGGACGAATCTCACGAAACCTAATGGTCTTACGTCACACCGGACGGCCAAAGGACAAATCTCACAAAACCTAATGGTCTTACGTCACACCGGACGGCCAAAGGACATAATCTCACAGAACCTAATGGTCTTACGTCACGCCGGACGGCCAAAGGACATAATCTCACAGAACCTAATGGTCTTACGTCATGCCGGATGGCCAAAGGACGTAATTTCACTAAACTTAATGGTCTTACGTCACGCCGGACGGCCAAAGGACCCATCTCACCGAACCCAATGGTCTTACGTCACGCTGGACGGCCAAAGGACGTAATCTCACTAAACCTAATGGTCTTACGTCACGCCGGACGGCCAAAGGACTAATCTCACCGAACCTAATGGTCTTACGTCACGCCGGATGGACAAAGGACGTAATCTTACTAAACCTAATGGTCTTACGTCACGCCGGACGGCCAAAGGACCAATCTCACCGAACCTAATGGTATTACATCACGCCGGACGGCCAAAGGACGCAATCTCACTAAACCTAATGGTCTTACGTCAGGCCGGACGGCCAAAGGACCAATCTCACCGAACCAAATGGTCTTACGTCACGTCGGATGGCCAAAGGATGAATCTCACTGAACCTAATTGTCTTACGTCACGTCGGACGGACAAAGGACAAATTTTCATATTTTAACTGGACTTACGAAGAACGTCCGGGTTAAATTCCCATTCTTAACCTCTTAACCTGGACTTACGAAGTGCGGCTGGGTTAAATTCACATTCTTAAACTCTTAACCTGGACTTACGAAGCGCGGCCGGGTTAATTTCACATTCCTAACCTGGACTTACGAAGCGCAGCCGGGCTAATTTCACATTCTTAACCTGGACTTACGAAGCGCGGCCGGGTTAATTTCACATTCTTAACCTGGACTTACCAAGCGCGGCCGGGTTAATTTCACAAAGCTTAAACTCTTAACCTGGACTTACGAAGCGCGGCCGGGCTAAATTTCAGATTCTTAACCTGGACTTACGAAGCGCTGTAAGGATCCGGCCCCGCGCGGAAACGCGATGTGTATGGGGGCGAAACGCAAAACACGGTTATCACGTAAAACATAACGGAGTCGCCACATTTGTTAATTATTTAACCCAACAAATGGAAAGGTTAGAGATTCTATTAGTTCGAAGGTCAGGTTACACCTTGGGAAGAGTTTTACGTCACCCAAGAATGAGCAATAATATGAACAATAATAAAAGAGTTTGAGATGAAGAAGAAGATGGGGAGAAGGAGGCTTCAACTATGATGGTTATGGCCTATCTTCCTCTCTTTTCACTCAAATGTATGTATCACTCACTTTCTGCTCTCAACAAAACGTTTTTTCCCCCCTGAAATGATCAGCATGGGGTTCAATTTATAGAGGCTGAGGGTGCCCAACATAGCCGTACGGCTAGGGACCTCATGTGCCCAAACCATCCGTACGACTCGACTTGGCGAGCTTCTGGATTTTTCCAAGTTCAATTCCAGTTCAGTCCTGGAACATCAGGTTTATCCTAGTGAGGTCCTGGCCCATTGGTTTATCCCTAAATTGTACCAAGAATTCCTCTAAGGTAGGTCAATTTCAGATTGGGGTACTTACAGAGCCCCTCGGCAACGACGCTTTTGAAGAAAGCGGGGTTGTCGACAAAACAAGCATCCCAATCTGATGGGAGGACGGCTTGGCCAATTTGTTTTATGGATGGACCTAGAAGTATAGGATTCCTACGTATCCCTGAGGGAATCAAGACTAACGTAGTTCGAGTGAGAGATTTTAAGGCTACTCACACCTATGGGCCTTAGGTGGATATTCATTCATCCCTTCCTAAACAGGAATGGCTCAAAGGCTGGACTTGGTCAACTTGGCAATATTCGGAGAGGGTTGACGAAGGGGGGCTGGCATGGCTCAGAGGCTCAAATAATGGGAATGGCTCAGAGGCTAGACTCGACCGACTAGGCTCTATCAGGAGAGGTTCGACTCAAGGGTAACTGGTCTTATGTCCGACTAAGGACTGCCGGGACACATTGGTCAATTTGGTCAACTTTTCTCATGGCGGAGGGTCGACTACACAAATTGGTCAACTTATCTCATGGCGGAGGGTCGACTACACAATCTGGTCTTACGTCCCTCCAGACTGCCGAGGCAATAACATCTTAACTTTCATCCTGGACTTACGAGGTACGGCCGGGACTTTCACGTTTTCACTTTCTACCCTGGACTTACAAAGTACGGCCGGGTCAACAAAATCTAATGGTCTTACGCCACGCCGGACGGCCAAGGACGAATCTCACAAAACCTAATAGTCTTACTGTAGACACCCCGCCTTGGACCGCTCACCCCGATTGCACACTTGATTTTGTGTTTCTCCCTCTTTTAAGTGTTTCCTGTTTGTTTCTGTTACTTTGGTTAAGTTCCAGACGGACTCCGTTAAATCCCGGGGCTAAACTGAATAACAGTTCTAACTTTCTAGTCCATTCTGTCAAAAATTGCTTCTCAGAGTCGCGCGCTTCCGCCCCTTGAGCCCAGACGCGCGCGCCTTCCGCCGCCTAGGTGGGATGCGCGCGCTTCTGGGGCGTGTCAGTTACAGATTCTGCCCAAGAATCTCTCCCTTGCTCATTATACATGATTTTGCCCGGGAAAGATTTCTTAGAGACTCCGTTTGGCTCCAAAAACAGTCACTTTTCAACTATGAAAACCCCTCTAATCCATCATTGGAGGAGGACTTGGAAAAATCATTACTTTCAAACCTTTTACTCACTTCTTTCATAGACTTTTATTGGTACTTCTTCAACAAAGTATTCAATCTCTTCTTCAAGGCTTCACAAGAGATTCTTTTTGAAGGATACTATAGGTAAAGGTCTTAAACATTTCTCCTTTCCTTCTTCTTCTTCTTCTTCTTCTTCTTCTTCTTCTTCTTCTTCTTCTTCTTCTTCAAATCAAATGTGCAATCACCCAAAACCATTTGGGACATGACACCAACGGTCCTTTCATTACATTGAATTGGCCTAGGAGTCATCTCCCTACATTTCAAACTCTAAAACCCCTTTTGTCATCATTTTAATAGGAAGAACACATTTATCTTAAAAAGTGAATTATGAACAAACAAGACCGACTTTGCTCGGGCGAAATGGGTGTTTAAGTACTTCCCATTTCGTAACCTAACCCCCGAACCCCTCATCCCAAAGAATCTCTGTTTTCGTAAATCAAACTTAGGCTCATAAACATTAGGTTTTCTTACGTTCCTCAAAAACGTGGGTGGAGACTCTTAAACATCAATTAGACATCCTAGGGTGATTCACGCGCTCGAGCCTAAAGCTGTGGTCCCTCCCCCGGGGTATCTACAGTGGCGACTCCGCTGGGGATGCTTGAGGGTTAAACTTGTGTTTCTGTTCATAATTCACTTTTCTGGGCATTCTGGAAATTGACATGGGAAGCGCGCGCCTCGGACCTTCATTGTCCAAAGCGCGCGCGTCCCGAGTCAAATTCCAGAATCGCCCGCCTTCCGTGTGTTCTTCCTATTCTTCCTACTATTTCGTGCTGACAAACATTGCAGGGGTTCCATCACACAATCAGGACCAGGGCAATCCCCTGAGTCCATAAGTTTCTGATAATCTGACAGGTGAGCCCAGAAGCGGGCGCCTCCCAGTTTCTATGCGCCAGTCGCGCGCTTCCCACAACACTAGGCCGAGGCGCGCGCTTCTGGGCCAATTTCCAGGGCAAGAGCAGGTTTCAGTGACTGGACAGAACAGTGGGGTGTGGGCACAGTTGCCTGCATCAGAACAGAATTGAACCCTTGGACTGTTTAATTTTATGTTTTTATTTACCGGTCACACGGGTGATTCAGGATTTGTAATTTACGTGCTTATGTGTTTTTTTATCTTTCTTTTCAAAAAAATAAAAAAAATAAAAAATTTTGTCACATGATGGACCTCACACTACGCGCACAATTCCTATCAACTGCTCACTATCGAGTCGCACAAGTCCAACCCCAAACCCGTCGAGGCCCATCCTAGAAAGTTTCAAGGTCCACTCGACCTTGGCTCTTTCGAAGCGGTAAACCTCAGCCCGTGGCGTAGTTCATGACTACATGCCGGGGGTGACCTTTAAGCCGCATATTCAAGCCGAGCACAAACCACACAATTCTAGTTAGGGTCCAACACTCCGTGACTCAAGTCGGTTTCCATGTACCGAGATTTCCCTAAACTAATGTCTTCAAAACATACATGCCAACTTGTTGAAACGGACGCAATTAAAATCCGTCCCCAAAAGTGGTTATTTTGGACGAAAATAAGAAAAATCCGTCCCCGCATGTATGCTTTACTACATTAATTTAGTTTAATCCCGATACATGTAGGATTCACAAACGTGATGGAATCCGATGAGTAAATGGGACCGTGAGATGGTCTATATACTAGTGTGACGATTCCATTATCTTCTTAGAAAGCCCAAAAGGGATCCATTCCCTCCGACTTATAAATAATAAAAAAAAGAGTCTTTTTCTTATGTGGTTCGAGTCGTGTTCCCAACTGTGTGTTCTCAACCTCCTCATGGACCGAAAGTGTGAACCGAGACTGACAAGGGTTACTTCTCCAATTATAGGTCCGATTGGTACTCTCCGCATCTACAGAGATTCATCCAACAGGCTTGTCCGTGAACCGATCACTCCAACAGCTTCTACATCATCAATGGCCGGCGACTCCAACACCAACAACGCCATGACTCTCGAACAACTTTCTGCCATGGTTCAAACACTCCAACAACAAGTCACCACTCTCAACAACGAGGCTCAAACCAAAGAAGCCTTGTGGCAAGCTCATGTCAACAGTCAAAGGGAGGCCCACGAGGCCGAGGTTGACCAACTGAAAGCCAAGCTCCTCAAACTCTCCAAGAACAAGGGGGTTAATGAAAACGAGGAATCCGAGTGGACCAAGGGTTTGTTTGAAAACCCGTATGTCAGCGCCCGAACCAAAAAAGTGGGGGAACCAAGAACCGACAACAGCGACCCCAAAATGGTCGATTCCATCATGGCCTACATTGATCAGAAATTCGACGGCCTCAACATGGGAAAAGGCTCCAACACAAGCCTTTATCAGTCATCCATCCTCATGAGCACGATGGCCGCTCTTCCCGACAAATTCAAGATGCCCGACATTAGCAAGTTTAAGGGTAACTCATGCCCGATGGCCCACATCGAGACATACATTTAGGCTATGGTTCCGAAGAAGGTCTCCCCAAAAGTTATGGCTCAATGCTTTCCTCTCACCCTCGAGGGGGTGGCAAAGGATTGGTATACAACTCTCCCGCTCACTGTCCGTCTTGATTGGGATGCCGCTATGCTTGCCTTCAAGAATCAATATCAAGGAAACACCACTCACCGGCCCACAAGGAAAGAGCTCGAGAATACCACTCAAAGAGACAACGAGTCCTTCATTGACTTCACAAGGAGATGGAATGACAAGCTCTCTGAAATTGTTGAGAGGCCGAACACAAAAGAGAAAATGGACATCTTTCTCAAATGTCTCAAGATTGATCTCCGCACCCACCTAAGTGGGGCTTGCTACTCCGACTTCTCCCAAATGTATGAGGCGGGGGTACGCATGGATGACTTGCTCAAGGAGATTAAAAAGGCCACTCCTACCTACCGATACAAGGCCGCCTCTAGTTCAAACAAAGAGGGTTATGTCAATGCCGTTACTACTGACAAGGGGAATTACAAGAAGGTTCCTCCACCACAAGGCAAGCGGTTCCAAAACGACCGCGTCTACACTCCTCTCAACGGAATGACCATCACATAGGCCTATGAAGCTCTAAAGGCTAAGGGACAAATCACCCCTCTTCAAGGGTACAAGCAACCACAACCGCTCTGTCCCAATCATTCCCACCACAAATGGTGCGACTACCATCAATGCACCAGCCACCTCACCGAGGATTGCTTCTCCATCCGCAACACCATCCAAGACCTCATAGACAAGAAGGAATTCATAATCCCTAATGAGGGTGGTGTCAATGTAATAGAGGTAGGAGAGTTTGAAGGTACCACTCATTCGATCCCAATTGTGAATGAGGGCTCCGATGATATAAATAAACTTGATAATTCTTGTTATATTGTGACTTATGATGAGATTATGAGGGAAGTCTTATAGAATAGGAAGAAGAAGCTACAAGGGACCGTGAACGTGCTCACTCGCAGTGGCCGAGTAACAACGAGCACAATCCCTCCCAATACTGCAGCAACCAGCACCTCTTCTCAAAGATCGCAAGCACGCGACATACCCGAAGATCCTTTGTTAACACAACTCAAGAAGACGCAAGCCAACATATCCATCTGGGACCTTATTGCATCATCAAAGAAACACCGAGACCTCATCATTAAGAACTTGGATGACACATCAGTCTCTCCCGACATGACTCCCGAGGACCTCACCGCAATGATAGGTCACATTCACTTCGGCAATGTCATCACTTTCGCCGACATGGACCTCCCGCCATTTGGGTCCGAACACAATGAAGCCATCTACCTCAAAGTAAGGGCAAGGGGGAGACCCATCTCAAGAGTTCTAGTAGATGGTGGTTCCAAACTCAACTTAATGCCAAGCCGAGTCATGGGCATACTGGGTCTCAAAAGCTCCGATTTACGACCCTCCGCCCAAGTCATTAGAGGGTACGACAGCACTGCCCGTACAATCATGGGAATGTTAGAAGTTGTAAGGATCCCGCCCCAAAAAAAACACGAGCACGTTTCAAGGGCGAAATACCAAACGCGGGAACCGGACCAATTTAACCGAGTCGCCACATTTTGTTAATTTTAAACCCAACAAAATGACAAAGGTTTGAGTTCAAAGGTTCGGAGATCAGGTTACAACTTGGGAAGAGTTTTTACGTCCTCCCAAGTTGCCTCGGACAAAGCCGAGTCTCCCTTGTTAGTTAACAAAAGTGCATGTGTGTGTGTGTGTTTTGACGAAAAATCTTTGTTTTAACTTTTTATTTATCTTTTCAACTGAAAAGGGTTTGTTTGACAAGAAAACAGAAGACAGAAGGGCAAAATGGTCAATCTCCCCATACGGCCAAAGTAGCCGTACGGATGGGGAGACCACTCCTGGGATTTTACAGTTTGTTCAAGCAACAGTCCAGTTCCAGGCAGAAACAGAGCATTCTGCTTGAACTGGACCAAACTGTTCTGATTCCAATTTGTTATTCCAACACAAAACAACAATAACAACTCATTCCTATGCCATTTGATCATCAAAGAACCTCCCAAAACAAGAGTTTGGGCATGATCAAAGGTAATCATGGGAGAAACATGAAAAAGGTGGCCAATATGCCCTTTTGAGCCATAGTGACCATTTGATGAGTAAAGATTGAAACTTTACCATCAAAATGGCTCTTCTAGGCAAGATTAATCCTTTAGGGACAAGAACAAACCATAAAGATTGGATCTTTATTACCCAAACTTGGGAATTTTGGGCTAGATCAAGGTGATGAGGATAAAGATTGAGACTTTATCCTCAACATGATCATCATAGCTTAAAATGAGCAAAATGAACAACAAGAGCATCATCCATGACAAAAATGTAAATGAACAATCAACAAGCCATGATCAAACTAGGTTTGAACCTCTTCCACACAAAGTATGGAGGGCATCTTTGATCATCTCATGGCTTGGACTAGGAAATTTAAATAGTAATAGATATATGTATATTGCTTGAATGGACAAGACTTGCAAGAATGTAAAGATCAACAATAAATGACAAGATCAAAGATAAATAGAGTTCTTAGATGAAGAGAAGGGAGGGGGAGAAGGTGGCTTTACCTATCTTGGTTTAGGCCAATCATCCCTTCTCTCTTTCACTCTTTGTTCACTCTTACTCACACTATTCTGAGGTGAATTCGACAGAGTAACCTTAGTTCTAATGTTTCTCCCCCTCCTGAAATGATCAGCAAGGGGTTCTATTTATAGGGACTGAGGGTGCCCAAACCAGCCGTACGGCTAGGCCCCTTTAGTACCCAAAGCATCCGTACGGCTTAGCATGGCGAGCTTCTGGATTTTTCCAATTTTATACCAGAGTAGTCCTGGAATTTATAGCTTATCCTAGGGAGGTCCTGGCCTATTAGCTTATCCCTAAAACGGTTCTAAGGCTACCTCTAAGATAGGCCGGTTTCAGATTGGGGTACTTACAGAGCCCCTCGGCAACGTCGCTTAGAAGGAGCGGGGTTGTCGATAGAAATAAGCATCCCAATCTGACGGGACGACGGCTTTAACCGATTTTGGTTGCATGGCTGGACCAAGTGCTATAGGATTCCTACGTATCCCGTTCGCGGGGAATCAAGCCTAACGTAGTTCGGAGGTACGCGGGGTTACTTAGATCTGCAAGGAGGCATGACTCTAGGGGTCAGAGGCGAGACATGGTCAACTTGGCTCTATGGGAGAGGGTTGACTTGCTAGGGATACGGTCAACTTGACTCTATAGGAGAGGGTTGACTTACACGGGACAGATTTTTACTGGGCTTACGTCGGGGATGGCCTATGGTGACAATTCTAAGCCCAAGCTTGACCGGGGTCAACTCCATCTTCGGGGAGATTGACGGGAAAACTGGTCTTACGTCCCTCTAAGGACTGCCAGGACAAAGGCTCTAGCCTATAACGACTATTCTAAGTCAAACCTTGACCGGGGTCAACTCCATATTTGGGGAGATTGAAGGGAAAACTGGTCTTACGTCCCTCTAAGGACTGCCGGGACAAAGGCTCTAACCTATAACGACTATTCTAAGTCTAAGCTTGACCGGGGTTAACTCCATCTTTGGGGTGATTAACGAGAAAACTGGTCTTACGTCACTCTAAGGACAGCCGGGACAAAGGATCTAATCTATAACGACTATTCTAAGTCTAAGCTTGACCGGGGTCAACTCCATCTTTGGGGAGATTAACGGGAAAACTGGTCTTACGTCCCTCTAAGGACTACCGGGACAAAGGCTCTAACCTATAACGACTATTCTAAGTCTAAGCTTAACCGGCATCAACTCCATCTTTGGGGAGATTGACGGGAAAACTGGTCTTACGTCCCTCTAAGGACTACCGGGACAAAGGCTCTAGCCTATAATGACTATTCTAAGTCATAGCTTGACCGGGGTCAACTCCATCTTTGGGGAGATTGACGGGAAAACTGGTCTTACGTCCCTCTAAGGACATCCGGGACAAAGACTCTAGCCTATAACCACTATTCTAAGTCATAGCTTGACCGGGGTCAACTCCATCTTTGGGGAGATTGACGGGAAAACTTGTATTACGTCCCTCTAAGGACTGCCGGGACAAAGGCTCTAACCTATAACGACTATTCTAAGTCTAAGCTTGACCGGGGTGAACTCCATCTTTGGGGAGATTGACGGGAAAACTGGTCTTACGTCCCTCAAAGGACTGCCGGGACAAAGGATCTAATCTATAACGACTATTCTAAGTCTAAGCTTGACCGGGGTCAACTCCATCTTTGGGGAGATTGACGGGAAAACTGGTCTTACGTCCCTCTAAGGACTGCCGGGACAAAGGCTCTAGCCTATAACGACTATTCTAAGTCATAGCTTGACCGGGGTCAACTCCATCTTTGGGGAGATTGACGGGAAAACTGGTCTTACGTCCCTCTAAGGACTGCCGGGACAAAGGCTCTAACCTATAACGACTATTCTAAGTCATAGCTTGACCGGGGTCAACTCCATCTTTGGGGAGATTGACGGGAAAGCTGGTCTTACGTCCCTCTAAGGACTGCCGGGACAAAGGATCTAACCTATAACGACTATTCTAAGTCTAAGCTTGACCGGGGTCAACTCCATCTTTGGGGAGATTGACGGGAAAACTGGTCTTACGTCCCTCTAAGGACTGCCGGGACAAAGGCTCTAGCCTATAACGACTATTCTACGTCATAGCTTGACCGGGGTCAACTCCATCTTTGGGGAGATTGACGGGAAAACTGGTCTTACGTCCCTCTAAGGACTGCCGGGACAAAGGCTCTAACCTATAACGACTATTCTAAGTCTAAGCTTGACCGGGGTCAACTCCATCTTTGGGGAGATTGACGGGAAAACTTGTATTACCTCCCTCTAAGGACTGCCGGGACAAAGGCTCTAACCTATAACGACTATTCTAAGTCTAAGCTTGACCGGGGTCAACTCCATCTTTGGGGAGATTGACGGGAAAACTTGTATTACGTCCCTCTAAGGACTGCCGGGACAAAGGCTCTAACCTATAACAACTATTCTAAGTCTAAGCTTGACCGGGGTCAACTCCATCTTTAGGGAGATTGACGGGAAAACTGGTCTTACGTCCCTCTAAGGACTGCCGGGACAAAGGATCTAATCTATAACGACTATTCTAAGTCTAAGCTTGACCGGGGTCAACTCCATCTTTGGGTAGATTGATGGGAAAACTGGTCTTACGTCCCTCTAAGGACTGCCGGGACAAAGGCTCTAGCCTATAACGACTATTCTAAGTCATAGCTTGACCGGGGTCAACTCCATCTTTGGGGAGATTGACGGGAAAACTGGTCTTACGTCCCTCTAAGGACTGCCGGGACAAAGGCTCTAGCCTATAATGACTATTCTAAGTCATAGCTTGACCGGGGTCAACTACATCTTTGGGGAGATTGACGGGAAAACTGGTCTTACGTCCCTCTAAGGACTGCCGGGACAAAGGCTCTAGCCTATAACCACTATTCTAAGTCATAGCTTGACCGGGGTCAACTCCATCTTTGGGGAGATTGACGGGAAAACTAGTATTACGTCCCTCTAAGGACTGCCGGGACAAAGGCTCTAACCTATAACGACTATTCTAAGTCTAAGCTTGACCGGGGTCAACTCCATCTTTGGGGAGATTGACGGGAAAACTTGTATTACGTCCCTCTAAGGACTGCCGGGACAAAGGCTCTAACCTATAACGACTATTCTAAGTCTAAGCTTGACCGGGGTCAACTCCATCTTTAGGGAGATTGACGGGAAAACTGGTCTTACGTCCCTCTAAGGACTGCCGGGACAAAGGATCTAATCTATAACGACTATTCTAAGTCTAAGCTTGACCGGGGTCAACTCCATCTTTGGGGAGATTGACGGGAAAACTGGTCTTACGTCCCTCTAAGGACTGCCGGGACAAAGGCTCTAGCCTATAACGACTATTCTAAGTCATAGCTTGACCGGGGTCAACTCCATCTTTGGGGAGATTGACGGGAAAACTGGTCTTACGTCCCTCTAAGGACTGCCGGGACAAAGGCTCTAACCTATAACGACTATTCTAAGTCATAGCTTGACCGGGGTCAACTCCATCTTTGGGGAGATTGACGGGAAAACTGGTCTTACGTCCCTCTAAGGACTGCCGGGACAAAGGATCTAATCTATAACGACTATTCTAAGTCTAAGCTTGACCGGGGTCAACTCCATCTTTGGGGAGATTGACGGGAAAACTGGTCTTACGTCCCTCTAAGGACTGCCGGGACAAAGGCTCTAGCCTATAACGACTATTCAAAGTCATAGCTTGAACGGGGTCAACTCCATCTTTGGGGAGATTGACGGGAAAACTGGTCTTACGTCCCTCTAAGGATTGCCGGGACAAAGGCTCTAACCTATAACGACTATTCTAAGTCTAAGCTTGACCGGGGTCAACTCCATCTTTGGGGAGATTGACGGAAAAACTTGTATTACGTCCCTCTAAGGACTGCCGGGACAAAGGATCTAACCTATAACGACTATTCTAAGTCTAAGCTTGACCGGGGTCAACTCCATCTTTGGGGAGATTGACGGGAAAACTGGTCTTACGTCCCTCTAAGGACTGCCGGGACAAAGGATCTAATCTATAACGACTATTCTAAGTCTAATATTGACCGGGGTCAACTCCATCTTTGGGGAGATTGACGGGAAAACTGGTCTTACGTCACTCTAAGGACTGCCGGAACAAAGGCTCTAACCTATAACGACTATTCTAAGTCATAGCTTCACCGGGGTCAACTCCATCTTTGGGGAGATTGACGGGAAAACTGGTCTGACGTCCCTCTAAGGACTGCCGGGACAAAGGCTCTAGCCTATAGCGACTATTCTAAGTCATAGATTGACCGGGGTTGTAGACACCCCGCCTTGGACCTCTCACCCCGATTGCACATTTGATTTTGTGTTTCTCCCCATTTTAAGTGTTCCTCGTGAGTTCCTGTCACTTCCGTTAAGTTCCTGACTGACTTCGTTAAGTCCAGGGACTAAACTGAATGACAGGGCTGACTTTCTAGTCCATTCTGTCAAAATTGCCTTCTCTGAGTCGCGCGCCTCCTACAGGAGGAGCCAGGCGCGCGCGCCTCCCGCCCCCAAAGCAGGAAGCGCGCGCCTCTGGGCGTCAGTTACAGATTTCTGGCCAGGATTCCCCCCCTTGCTCAATTTACAGGATTTTGCCCAGGAAGGATTTCTTGGTGACTGAGTTTTGGCACCAAAAACACCCCTCTTTCACCTATAAAAACCTCTCTTTACCTCCATTTTCAAGGATCGAAACTTAGACCAAAAATTGAACTTACAAAAACTATACCAAAATCACTTTCTAAAGGTTCTCCAAGGATTTCATCAAGCAACGTTTGAAGTTCTCCAAATTGTAGGTAAAAGTCCATCTTTTCCTTTCTTTTTTTTACTTCATCTCCTCTCTCTCTCTTTTACTTTAATCAAATGTGCAATCACCCAAATCATTTTGGGACATGACTCTAATGATCACCTCATCTCATTGAGGTTGGTTAAGGAGTTATCTCCTACATTCCAAATCCTATTTTAAATCCCCCCTTTTCATGACTTAAAGAAGAAGAAGAAGAACATTTTTTCATGTAG
The DNA here is from genome assembly GCA_026119855.1 of Campanula takesimana. Classification (NCBI taxonomy): domain Eukaryota; kingdom Viridiplantae; phylum Streptophyta; class Magnoliopsida; order Asterales; family Campanulaceae; genus Campanula; species Campanula takesimana. The sequence goes on from JAOWBW010000540.1 coordinate 637,262, forward strand.
ATTTTGATCAAGCAAGACCAACTTTAGTTGGGCGAGATGGGTGTTTCGGTACTTCCCATCTCGTAATCTAACCCCCGAACCTCAAAACAAAGAATCTCTGTTTTCGTAACCAAACTTAGGCTACAATCAATAGGTTTTTCTTATGTTCCTCAAAACATAGGTGGCGACTCTAAAAACAAGTTAGACATCCTAGGATACAAACCAACGCGCGCTCGAGCCTAAGGCCGTGGTTTCCCCCGGGGTATCTACAGTGGCGACTCTGCTGGGGAGTTTTGAGGGTTAAACTTGCGTTCTGATCGAAATCTACATCTTTTCTGGGCATTCTGTTTCCTGATGGGGGAGGCGCGCGCGTCTGGCCTTTTAATCCTAAGGCGCGCGCATCCCATATCAAGAACCAGAATCGCCCATTTCTTCATGTTCTTCATCTTCTTCTTCTGTTATTCGGCACTAATCACTTCTGCAGGGGTTACAATATGAACATGGGACCAGGGCAATCCCCTGAGTCCAAAGTCTGACATTCTGACAGGTGTGCCCCAGAAGCGCGCGCCTCCCATGAGCATTGCGCCATGCGCGCGCGTCCCACATCAGTACTCAGAGGCGCACGCTTCTGGGTTGATTCCCAGAACAGAAACAGGTTTCAGTGACTGAGCAGAACAGTGGGGTGTGGGCACAGTTGCCTGCATCAGAACAGAATTGAACCCTCGGACTGTTTTAATTTTGTGTTTTATTTACCGGTCACACGGGTGATTCGGGAGTTGTAATTTTATGTGCTTACGTGTTTTGTGTGTTTTTCTTTCTTTTCAAAAAAAATAAAAAAAAATAAAAAAAAAAAAAAAATAAAAAAAAAAATTTTTGTCACTTGTTTGACCTCACACTACATGCACATATTCCTATGAACTGCTCACTATCGAGTCGCACAAGTCCAACCCCAAACCCGTCGAGGCCCGTCCTAGAAAGTTTCAAGCTCCACCAGACCTTGACTCTTTCGAAGCGGTAAACCTCAGCCCGTGGCGTAGTTCAAGACTACATGCCGGGGGTGACCTTTGAGCCTCATATTCAAGCCGAGCACAAACCACACAATTCTAGTTAGGGTCTAACACTCCGTGACTCAAGTCGGTTTCCATGTACCGAGATTTCCCTAAACTAATGTCTTCAAATCATACATGCCAACTTGTTGAAAGGGACGCAATAAAAATCCGTCCCCAAAAGTGGTTATTTTGGACGAAAATAAAAATCCGTCCCCGCATGTATGCTTTACTACATTAATTTAGTTTAATCCCGATACATGTAGGATTCACAAGCGCGATGGAATCCGATGAGTATATGGGACCGCGAGATGGTCTATATACTAGTGTGACGATTCCATTATTTTCTTAGAAACCCCAAAAGGGATTCAATCCCTCCGACTTATAAAAAAAAAAAAAAAAAAAAAAAAGAGAGTCTTTTCTTATGTGGTTCGAGTCGTGTGCCCAACTGTGTGTTCTAAGCCTCTTCATGGACCGCAAGTGTTACTCAAGACTGACAAGGGCCTCTTCTGCAATATAGGTTCAATTGGTACTTACAAAGTCTACCGGGATTCAGCAAATCGGTTAGTCCGTGAAGAGATCACTCCAACAGCTCCAACATCAACCATGACCGGCAGCAGCAACACCATGTCTCTCGAACAGCTCTCAACTATGGTCCAACTCCTCCAAGAGCAAGTCTCCACCCTTAACAAGGAGGCACAAAGCAAAGATGACATTTGGCAATCCCACCTCGACAGCCAAAGGGAGGCCCACGAGGCCGAAATGGAGCTAATGAAAGAAAAGCTCACCAACCTTGCCAAGGGAAAGAACAAGAACAATGATGATGAATCCAAATGGACCGAGGGTTTATTCAAAAGTCCGTATGTCAGCACCCGCACCAAAAAGATGGGGGAACCAAGTTCCGAGAACAATGAGCCCAAAATGGTGGATTCTATCATGGCCTACATCGACCAAAAATTCAATGGGCTCAACATGGGGAAAGGCTCCGACACAAGCCTTTATCAATCATCCATCCTCATGAGTACTATGGCCGCTCTTCCCGATAAGTTCAAGATGCCCGACATAAGCAAATTCAAGGGCAACTCTTGTCCTATGGCTCACATCGAGACTTATATTTGGGCAATGGTTCCAAAGAAGGTCTCCACCAAGGTGATGGCTCAATGCTTTCCTCTCACTCTCGAGGGGGCGGCAAAAGATTGGTATGCTACTCTCCCGCTCACTGTCCGTCTTGATTGGGACTCCGCCATGCTTGCCTTCAGGAACCAATACCAAGGCAACACCACTCACCGGCCCACAAGGAAAGAGCTAGAAAACACTACTCAACGAGACAATGAGTCCTTCATCGACTTCACAAGGAGGTGGAATGACAAACTCTCCGAAATTGTTGAGAGGCCGAACACAAAAGAGCAAATGGACATCTTTCTCAAGTGTCTCAAGATTGATCTCCGCACTCACCTAAGTGGGGCTTGCTACTCCGACTTCTCCCAAATGTATGAGGCGGGGGTACGCATGGATGACTTGCTCAAGGAGATTAAGAAGACCACTCCTACTTACCGCTACAAGGCCGCTTCCAACTCCACAAAAGAGGCCTCGGTCAACGCCGTCACTATTGACAAGGGGAATTACAAAAAGGTTCCTCCACCTCAAGGGAAAAGGCCCCGAAGTGACCGTGTCTACACGCCTCTCCAAGGCATGACTCAAACCGAAGTGTTCGAGGTCCTCAAGGCAAAGGGTCAAGTCACACCCGTGCAAGGGTACCAACCCAAGACGATCCACGACAATCATGCTCACCACAAATATTGTGGCTACCACAAATATAGTGGCCACACCACCGAGGAATGCTTCGTTCTCCGCAATGTCATTCAAGATCTCATAGATAAGAAAGAATTTGTAGTGACTAATGACGAGCATGTCAATGTAATAGAGATAGGAGAACTTGAGGGGACCACCCATTCAATCCCAATTGTGAATGGGGGCCCCAATGTTATGAATAAACTTGACAATTCTTGTTATGTAGTGACTTATGATGAGGTAATGAGGGAAGTACTAGAAAATAGGAAAAAGAAGCAAGATGGGAACGTCAATATGCTAACTCGATCCGGTCGAGTCATAGCAAGCAACCCTTCCACTTCCGCACCGAGCTCCTCTTCTCAAAGGCCGCAAGCTCACAACACTCCCGAAGGTCCTCTACTTGCCCAACTCAAGAAAACTCAAGCCAACATCTCTATTTGGGATCTCATTACATCCTCAAAGAAACATCGAGATCTTGTCATCCGCAATCTCGATGATACATCAGTTTCTCCCGATACTACTCCCGAGGACCTCACAGCAATGATTGGTCACATTCACTTTGGCAACGTCATCACCTTTGCCGATATGGACCTTCCACCGTTTGGTTCCGACCACAACGAAGCTATTTACCTCAAGGTACGAGCAAGGGGGACGCCCGTCTCAAGAGTCTTAGTGGACGGTGGTTCCGCACTCAATCTCATGCCTGGTAGGATCATGGGCATACTGGGGCTCAAAGATTCTGATTTGAGGCCTTCTACTCAAGTAATCCGAGGTTATGACAGCACCGCCCGTACAGTCATGGGTATGATCGAAATTGACATTGAGTTTGGGAGCATGGTCATGTCCGTTCCATTCCAAGTGCTTGATATCCCTGCCTCGTTCAACTTACTGTTAGGTCGACCATGGATTCATAGTGCTAATGCCGTACCGTCAACTCTCCACCAATGTGTCAAGATCCGAAACGGTGATGAAATAGTGACCGTAATGGCTGAAAACATTACTATCCACAGAAAAGGTGAGCCCGTCCACCAAGTTCAGCACGGTCTACCAGACTCCACTCTCTCCGGCGTCTCTATCAACGCCATTGACAAAGAAGGGGGAAACGGATCATGGACCCCCAACAATCACAAAGTACTCCGCATGATGAGGGATATGGACTACTTCCCTGGTTTAGGCTTAGGGAAATATCAGCAATGAATCCTACATCCCGTGCAAGTCCCATTTGTCAAGAACACATTCGGTTTGGGGTACGAGCCTTCCGAAGAAGACTTGAAGCAAGAACAAGCAATCAAAAACGAAAAGGCCCGAGCTCGTAAAGAAGGCCGTCGTTATGAGGTCCCTAATCTAAGGCCTTACCGCAAGACGTTGAATGGTTATTTTGTCCGCCAAGGGGAAGACGTTCCATACATGATCTTTCCCGAACCATGGGTTAACAATAAGGGTGTCAAAAAGCCTGGCCTCGAAATCTTCTCCGATTGTGAGATCCAGAAATCCGAAAGGGAACCAACTCCCATGTCGACCCGTGAATGGTGGGGAAGGAAGGTGACTACAGAGTCCGAGACATAAATCACCGTGGGGGAAGAATTGACAGATTTAGCCTCCATGTTTGAAGAGCTTGCCGCAATGAATGAATGCCAAGTCAACGCCATCCATGACATCGTCATCATGAACGAGACTATCAGTGAGATCCCGCCAAGCTCCGAGCCGATCAACAATTGGTATTCAACAAAAGGGCCCGTGGTATCCGAAGAATTCTTAGTCCAAGAAATGGGTTGCATACCCCGCACAGCAACAAAGGAAGAGCGGCTTACACCTACTTTCGAGTCCGAGAGTGTCTCTAATACCCTCACCCAAGCGGATTTGGAGGCCATAGCCGAGCGTGTGTTTCCTTTCTTTGCTAATGAAAAATTTGATATTTCTGAGTACCCTAAGATTGCAAACATCATAAATGATGAATTAACTAATAATGAACTTAACAAACAAGTTAATAACGATTCAAATTATGATGAAATAGACCACGAAAACACAACATACTTAAATGAACTTGCTCAACAAGTCCGTAGTCGTGGCGAGAATGGTCCAAAGGCTGACGAAGAATTGCAGGTTGTTAATCTGGGTACCGAAGAAGAGCCAAAAGAAACCAAGATTGGAAGCTTCTTCAAAGGAGACGACAGAGACAGATTGACTGCATTACTACGGGAGTTCGTGGATGTGTTCGCATGGTCATACAAAGACATGCCAGGTTTAGACAGAAAGGTAGCGGAGCACAGGATTCCGATCAAAGAAGATGCCAGGCCAGTAAAGCAGAAGCTCAGGAAGATCAAGCCAGAATGGTCTCTGCAGGTCAAAGAAGAGATTGAGAAGCTCCTCAGCGTGGGTTTCATCAAGGTTATCGAGTATCCGACATGGTTAGCCAACATTGTGACAGTCAGGAAGGCGAACGGCAAGGTCCGAGTTTGTGTAGACTTCCGGGATTTAAACAAAGCTTCCCCAAAGGATGATTTTCCACTCCCTAATATCGACATGCTAGTCGACTCCACTGCTGCCTACGAGGTTCGCTCATTTGTGGATGGGTTCGCTGGGTACAATCAGATTCTCATGGCCGAGGAAGATCAACATAAGACAGCCTTCACAACACCGTGGGGTACCTTCTGCTACACAGTCATGCCGTTTGGGTTAAGAAACGCTGGGGCTTCCTACCAAAGAGCCGTGACAGACTTGTTCCACGATATGATTCACAAAGAAATCGAGGTCTATGTGGACGACATGATCATTCACTCCAAAGGGACCGATGGTCAACATTTGACCGATCTCCGCAAGTTCTTCGAAAGGCTTCGTCAACACAAGATGAGGCTCAACCCTGCAAAGTGCACATTCGGGGTTATCCGAGGCAAAGTTCTTGGTTATATGGTCACAGAAAGGGGAATCGAAGTAGACCCCTCCAAAATCAAGGCAATCATTGACATGCCTCCTCCGAAGACGCAGAAAGAGATTAAAGGTTTCATGGGCAGACTACAATACATCAGTCGGTTTGTGCACCAACTTACTTCCATGTGCGAGCCAATCTTCAAGTTACTCAAGAAGAATGTGGCTCTAGAATGGACCGACGCGTGCCAAGAAGCCTTCGATCAAGTGAAGCATTACTTGACGTGCCCTCCTGTTCTAGTTCCGCCACACAAGGAGAAACCTCTGTTGCTTTATCTGACTGTCAATGATGAAGCCCTAGGGGCTATGTTAGCACAAGAGCAGCGAGAGTCCACAAAGGAGAACGCCATTTATTTTGTCAGTCGCCGAGAAGTCATGTGCAGCATTGGTTTGGGTCACTCAAAAGCTCAAACACTATATGGAAGCTTTTCCGATCAAGCTAGTAGCAAAGGTGGACCCGCTCCGCTACATCTTCGAGAAGCCTTTCATGTCAACAAGAATAGCCAAATGGTACTTCATGCTCGCCGGCTATGATATCACTTACGTCACACTAAAATCCGTCAGGGGGAAAGTGTTCAGTGACCAGCTTGCCGAATTCCCGTGTGAGGAAGTGAAGGGGGAAGATGTACAGTTCCCCGACAAGCATTTAATTTGTACTACAACCGAGGAAGACAAGTGGCAACTTTTCTTCGATGGCGCCGCCAATAAACACGGTTTTGGTATAGGGGTATTGCTTGTCGATCCAAAAGACACCTACACCCCCATTGCCATACGCCTGGAATTCGAAGCTACCAACAACATTGCCGAGTACGAAGCATGTATAGTGGGGCTCGAAGCAGCTCTCGAAAGAAACGTCATGGAACTAGAAGTGTTCGGCGACTCTTTGCTCCTTATCAATCAGCAATCGGGAAAATGGCGAACCCAAGACCCGACTCTCCAACAGTATGGTCAGCACCTTGAAGAACTGGTTGAACAATTCCAAAAGATCACTTTCAACTACCTGCCGAGAGATAAGAATCGCTTCGCCGATGCACTGGCCACTATAGCTTCATTAGTTGAAATGCCCAAAGGAAAAATGGTGAAGCCTTTCAAAATTGCTCGAAGGAACAGTCCGGCATATTGCATGAGCGTCGAGATCAACGAGGTTCAAACAAACTCTCCGTGGTATTCAGATATCATGAACTTCCTCAAAGACGGCACTTATCCCGAGAACATCAATAAGAAGTCTCAAGCAGCTCTGCAAAGGTTAGCCTCTCGGTACGTACTGATTGGGGACCGAGTCTATAAAAGGCACCACGACGGGATCAATCTCTTATGCGCCAATGAGACCGAAGCTCAAGAGATAATGTGTGAAGTGCACGAAGGAGAATGTGGGCCCCACATGAATGGATTTATGCTAGTCAAGAAGATACTTCGCATTGGTTACTATTGGAGCACTATGGAACGAGACTGTATCGAGAAAGTCAAAAGGTGTGCCAAGTGCCAATTCCACGCTAATCTGCAACATGCTCCACCCTCACAACTTTACAACATGGTCACACCTTGGCCTTTCTCTTGTTGGGGGATAGACATCATCGGTAAAGTTCATCCTGCCGGGAGCAATGGGCAGTCATTCGTCCTAGTAGCAGTCGACTACTTCACAAAGTGGGTCGAAGCACAAGCCTATCGAACCCTCAACGCCAAGAAAGTGGCCGAATTTGTAAAGATTAATATCATGTGCCGATACGGCGTGCCTCATGAAATCATTTCCGACAACGGCTCTCACTTTGAGAAGGAAATGGATGCACTTTTGGTAGAATACAAGATCACCAAGCACAAGTCATCTCCTTACCGGCCCCAAGCAAATGGCGCGGTCGAAGCAGCAAATAAGACCATCGAGACCATCGTCAAGAAGATGGCCTCAACAGGAAGGGATTGGCCCGAAAAGCTACCATTAGCATTGTGGGGCTACCGCACATCAATACGATCCGCAACAGGAGAAACTCCTTATGCATTGGTCTATGGTTCTGAAGCCGTGCTCCCTATCGAACTTGAAGTCCCATCTCTACGGGTCCTCCTCGAGAATCAAGTCAACGAGGTCGACTGGATGCAAAGTCGATATGAACAACTAGCCTTGCTCGACGAGAAAAGGTTAAGGGCACTCGAACGCACGAGGGCATATCAGCAAAGGATGGCAAGAGCTTTCAACAAAAAAGTGAAGCCTCGAAACATCAATGTGGGAGATTTGGTCTTAAGACAACATCCTCCTAACGCCATGAATCCCCTGGGGAAATGGGGACCCCGATGGATCGGTCCGTACGTGGTCAAAAAGATACTAAGCGGTGGTGCAGTCCGGCTCGTGGATTTAGATGGTGACCAGCTGCCAAAGGAGGTCAACCTCGACAAGCTCAAGAGGTTCTACGCTTAATAAACAAAGACCATTAAAAAAAAAAAAAAAAAAAAAAAAAAATCGCTCGCTAGGTTGAAAACCCGCAAGGGCGGCCTAGGCAAAAATTAGAGCACGTGTAAAAAAGAAGCCCGCTAGATTGAAAACCCGAAAGGGCGGTCTAGGCAAAAAACAGGGTGCACAACCAAAAAAAAAAAAAAAAAAAAAAAAAAATGGTCTTTGTTTGTTTGAACTACGAAGACCTGAGCCTCCCAACTGGAGGAACGTAGGCAACCTTCGGGTGCGGTCTAAAACATATCAAAAATACCCAATTCACTTCAAATAACAAAATGCAATTTTTATTCATTCAATGAATTATTCAAACCATTACAACGGATTTATTGAGCAACAAAAGACATCAAAATATTAAATCCTAAAACAAAGTGGTCTAATTGCAATCTCTTAGGGTACTAAGAAAAATCCAATTTTCTCTTGGCTTTCAAAGGACCGCCCGATCGTCTCTCAATCCTTTTCTTCTTGGGTAACGAAGGAGCACTAATACGCACCGAAACCTTCTGTGCCGCAGCACGTCTCCTAGAATAAAAGTCATCCAAAGGAGTACCGAAAGGGTCAGCAAGAATGTTACTCGAATCAACAGCAGCCTCTCTATATCTCAAAGTGCTGCTAGGCTCAAAATCCTGTCCCAACAACTCGGCACGAAGCACATCAACCCAAGTGATGCCACGGTAAAGGGTGCCAAATAAATAATCCAAGTAGATCTCGGAAGGAAGACACTCCCCCGATGCAGAGGAGCGAAAGCCCACGATTGCGGTCATCTCCCCAAGCCGATTGAAGCTCACTCGAGAAGTCAGGACCCATGTAAGCAACTGGACGAAGCATTCCATCCCTCGGAAAAGGAATTGTCTGTTGGCGACCGAACTGCCGCAGAACCCGCTCTGACTGGTAAAACGAAGAATCTCTCAAACCGGGTACAACCATGCTCTCCGGGTACCAACGGGTGACAAATCACCATCCGGAGAATAAATTCTGAAGTGTTCTCGGAGCCATATGGTCAAGAGCAAAGGGCTTCCCTGACACATCTTGCCCGTCCTGTGTAACTCATCAAGACCATGCAACGTCTCCCCTACAATAAGAGGAATTACACTAAATCGCTGGTCCTTAGCTTGCAAAATAATCTCAGCCAACTGCGCGTCCGCAGTCCCGAAAGGTGTAACAAACAGTACTTCGCTGAAGAGACAAACAGCCATGGCATTTCTTTGAAAGATTGAACCACCGGGTCCTCCGAGTGCAAACTGAAGAACATCGGCAACTCAGTTACGTCAATCACGGTACCGTGCAACATCTTCCTCACATCCTCAACAGGGAGATTCAGTAACTCAACCCAAGAGTCGACGGCACCACGGTGATATTTGGGGACGGCAATCCGACCGGCCAAAGGCACGCCAAGGATGGCCCGAAATCGTCAACAGTCGGCACCATTTCATTAGCTGAAAGGTTGAAAGTATGGCTGTCGCAATCCCAGAAAGCCGCGGCAGCTCTCAACAAATCCCAATCCGGTTTCAACGTCCGCAAAGTGAAAAGAATTCGGAACCCGAAGTCTTTAATGAAGGCCTTCTTGGGATGGGTCTTGAAAGAATACACAAAAGTGCCCAAGTCCTTTTCATACACACTAACGACCTTGGCGTCAAGAGCAAAAGAATTGGAAGCCATGGAAAATGTTGATCACAAGCGAAGTTAATCAATAATATGATGTTCAAAATGGCAGAAAGGAGCTGTGAGAATCAAGTGGTCGAACAGAAGATGATATTATAGCTGTTGGAGACTCTTTTGGTCAGCAAATGTCAAGCCCGGAATTCCGCCTCCCAGACGCGCGCGCCACCCGCCCGCAGTATGAAGCGCGCGCGCGTCCCAAGCCTACATAGGAAGGCGCGCGCCTCCCAGGTCTAAATCGCTTGAAGAAAGGGCCTTGTCAGAGATCTCCAGCCTAAATCAAGACACTGTCCGATCCTCGGACACCCAGTTGGGCACACCTTTTCTGGTCCGCCCTTAAGGCATGTCAAAAAATCGAAAGCAGGATAGAAACTCCCACTCATAAGTAGGCTGTCCTCTTCAAAAATCCGAACTCCCTAAGTTCTGTCACGGGTGCCACGCCCCCCCTCAAGAGTCAATCTCAACATTTCATCCCCAGCAGGAACATTTTTCTGGTCGCAGTCAACTGTGCCCGTACCCCACAATTCAAAAGTCAAGTGTGACTCCAAATGACACGAGACTTCAAAGCAATATTTCATCAAACGGATTCACTCAGATTCGTCAACAAGGGTTCACCAACGGACTCATCAACAAGGTTCACCAAGGGATTCACTAACGGATTCATCAAACGGATTCACCAACGGATTCGTCAACAAGGGATTCACTAACGGATTCATCAAACGGATTCACCAACGGATTCGTCAACAAGGGTTCACCAACGGACTCATCCAAGGGATTCACTAACGGATTCATCAAACGGATTCACCAACGGATTCGTCAACAAGGGTTCACCAACGGACTCATCCAAGGGATTCACTAACGGATTCATCAAACGGATTCACTAACGGATTCGTCAACAAGGGTTCACCAACGGACTCATCCAAGGGATTCACTAACGGATTCATCAACGGATTCACCAACGATTCGTCAACAAGGGATTCACTAACGGATTCATCAAACGGATTCACCAACGGATTCGTCAACAAGGGTTCACCAACGGACTCATCCAACGGATTCACCAACGGATTCATCAACAAGGGTTCACCAACGGACTCATCCAAGGGATTCACTAACGGATTCATCAAACGGATTCACCAACGGATTCGTCAACAAGGGTTCACCAACGGACTCATCCAAGGGTTCACCAACGGACTCATCCAAGGGATTCACTAACGGATTCATCAAAACGGATTCACCAACGGATTCGTCAACAAGGGTTCACCAACGGACTCATCCAAGGGATTCACTAACGGATTCATCAAAAGGTTCACTAACGGCCTCATTCAAAACATTCAGCCAGCAGGTTCACCTAACGGATCATGCCACCCCCTCTATCAACAAAAGCCACTCACACAGGGAGCGCACCACTATCTCTCGCAATTTCAAATTCCTGCTTCCATCGAGTCTTGCCTTTTCTTGGTGATGTCCTCGGCGGGTGTTTTTAACTTTCGTCGACGCGTTCTGCTTTGCAGTCCACGTCGCCGAGGGGCTCTGTAGACACCCGCCTTGGACCGCTCACCCCGATTGCACATGATTTTGTGTTCTCCCCATTTTAAGTGTTTCTCGTTAGTTTTTTGTCACTTCCGTTAAGTTCCTGACTGACTTCGTTAAGTCCAGGGACTAAACTGAATGACAGGGCTGATTTCTAGTCCATTCTGTCAAAATTGCCTTCTCTGAGTCGCGCGCCTCCGACAGGAGGATCCAGGCGCGCGCAGCGCTCCCGCCCCCAAAGCAGGAAGCGCGCGCCTCTGGGCGTCAGTTACAGATTTTCTGGCCAGGATTCCCTCCCTTGCTCAATTTACAGGATTTTGCCCGGAAGGATTTCTTGGTGACTGATTTTGTTTCGGGAAGGATTCTCTTTCACTAAAAAGTACTCTCTCTTTTACTTTAATCAAATGTGCAATCACCCAAATCATTTGGGACATGACTCTAATGATCACCTCATCTCATTGAGGTTGGTTAAGGAGTTATCTCCTACATTCCAAATCCTATTTTAAATCCCCCCTTTTCATGACTTAAAGAAGAAGAAGAAGAACATTTTTTCATGTAGATTTTGATCAAGCAAGACCAACTTTAGTTGGGCGAGATGGGTGTTTCGGTACTTCCCATCTTTAATCTAACCCCCGAACCTCAAAACAAAGAATCTCTGTTTTCGTAATCAAACTTAGGCTACAATCAATAGGTTTTTCTTATGTTCCTCAAAACATAGGTGGCGACTCTCTAAAAACAAGTTAGACATCTAGGATACAAAACCAACGCGCGCTCGAGCCTAAGGCCGTGGTTTCCCCCGGGGTATCTACAGGGGTCAACTCCATCTT
>JAOWBW010000540.1:649555-773940 GCA_026119855.1 Campanula takesimana
TAATTTTTCGTCTTAGTATTAGGGTCAAACAAAACTCTGCTATGCTCCCTTGTATATCCTTATTCTCTCCCCTTTCTCTCTCTTGCATTACATTGCATCGCATCATTCAAAAAGTTTAAAACTTCTCTCTTTTCTCCCTAAAAAGAATTAGTTTCTTGCCTCACACTACCACTAGTCCGTGTCAGCACTGCACAGGTCCCCATTACCGGAGTATTCGATGTGCAGGAATTTGTGCGCTACTGTCGCACTCTTTCGAGTCACTCGTCTATTCCACTCACCGTATACGGTGGAACCTTTTACCTAACCCATGTCAACCCACACTAGTGTAGGTAACATACCTAGGTTTGACCGGTTGGTTTGGCTAGCTTTTTCTTAATAGTCAATTAACGTGCTGTCCATGTCAGTCATCCCCAAGTCAATGATGAATCGAGATCTTTTGAGAGGAAGTGCACAAAAAATTGATTTCCCTACAAGGGACGTACCATAGTAAGATGAGTGTTTGTTGTCAAGATCTCCGCTCATCATTAACTTGTGTAGGATGTAACCTAGACACCACGATAAATGCCTTTAAGGAAGGTTAGTCGTAGGATCCGATGGTTGGTGGAAGCCGCTTGCCCTATAGGACCCTCGCCCAAATTGTCCGTTTGGGGGTGTGCAATGCAGGTGAAAAACGAGGGGTCTATAGACGTAGTGATGGCCTCCACTAATCGTAGTCTCCTAGCTAGTTGCGAAAAAGGGTACCCCTTCCAACCAATTAAGATGTAAATAATGTATGTTTTTGTAAATTAAAATATACTTTGCATGAGCCTTCCCCCTATCCTAAAAGCTTCATTGCCCTTCAAACTTTCAGCAAAGCAAGTTTGGATCCGTTCGGTGGTCGACTACAACGTGAAGCTTCTACTCCGTCCACGTTCTCAGTATCGTCATCAGCAATGTCAACTCCCGCTTCCTCTTCAGTCTCTGTCCCTCCTACTAGTGCCGCCGAGCTCAACACCGAGACCACTCTCAATGGTATTCCCCAAGCCTCCATAACTTCCTCGCCGGTCTCGAAGCCAAGATCAAGAAGCTCGAGGAAAGCAACAAGATTTTGGAAGACCAGAAACCAACTGTTGAAGGGCACATTCAGCAAAAAGGGACTAGGATGGTGCCCGATGGTAAGAATTTCATTTATGTCGAGGATGAAGAGGTCAATACCAACTGTCCCACCAATACCAATGCCACTGCCTTCCCACTCCCAAGCTACCGCAATGCTCCACCTCCCTCTCTCTACACCCAACAAGGTTTCACTACCATGAGCAAAAACAAGGCTGTCTATGAACCTTCCCCTGAACTGCTTGGTGGCTACCTCTCTGCTAGCAAACTACCCGCACCCTCGTTGCCTCTGAGTATTGGGATGGACGCTGCTACTACTTCCACTACTCCTCCCGTCATTCTGTCAGAATCTATCCCCGACATCTCCAATCACCCTGTGGTCACGGCCATGCAAGAGCAAATGCGCAAGTTGATCGAGACCGTGGATAAGCAAAGTGCACCGACTACCAAGACAATCAACCCTAGCCAAGTGGGGGCTCTCCCCAAAGATTTCAAGATGCCTAAAGTGGCGATGTTTCATGGTGACTCGTGTCCTAAGACTCATTTGGATAGTTATGTGTTGGCCATGAGGGCTCGTGACTGCACCAACGAACAAATGGCTCGCGTATTCCATAGCACTTTGGATGGTATAGCTCTGCGTTGGTTCTTGGGGCTAGAACCAGGCGAGAGGCAAACTTGGGATCAAATTAGTGTCGTTTTCTGTGAGAAGTATCAAGCTAACTTGGATTGGCATGTGATCGAACGGATCTTGATAACACTATGCAAAATCCCGGCGAGGCTATTTATGATTTTTAAAAGAGGTGGAATCATCGGTTGTGCGAGGTCCAATACCCACCAAAAGCAAAGGAACAGAACAGATATTCTACAAATGTTTATTGCCTGAGATGAAAGCAGCCATCGGCAATGGTTATTTCCCTGACTTGCGGGAAATGGTTGACGCCGGAGTAAGGTACGAAGCAGGGTTCACTGGGATTGTGCCGCCAAAGGAAAGCCCGAAAACCAACAACAACTCCTTCCGCTACAAGGCTCCTACTGCGCCTGCGCCTCCTAGGGGTGGAAAGGAGGCCGTCGGCCAAAGTGAATATGGTCCAAAATGAGGTCCCACTAGATGTCCAAGCCGTAACAAGGAATGGGATCCACAACAGAGGGAGTATTTTGATGATTTTGGTATGCCCATGGGGAAGGTCTTTGACGTGTTAGTCAAGAGAGGTCTCATTAAGCCGCTAGAGAATTACCAACCCGCCAACCCAAGGACTGACTTAGATGCATCCAAATTCTGCAAATACCACAAGTACATTGGGCACACGACGGATGGGTGTATCCAATTGAAGCGCGTAGTTCAAGGGTTGATCAATGACAAGAAGATTGAGAAGCCGAAGGGTCCCAATGTGTTGAAGAACCCCTTCCTAACAATGGGGGTGGGGTGAATATGGTGCAAACATGCGAGATCAGTATCCTAGAGCTCATGGATGCCTTTGACAAGATAGGGCTCACGATGTTGGATATCTTCATGGCATTGGTGACGTTAGAAATTCTCGAACCATTAGAAGGACACCTCCCCCTCCTTGGTTGCGATTTGTCAAAGTTTTGCCACTACCACAAGTGCACCGGTCACACTACCGAAGAATGCTTTGAACTCAAGAAAGCCGTGCAAGAGCTCATCCACAAGGGAGTTGTCGAAGACCCTAGAGATTATGTAGCTAGCAATGTACTCATGGTAGAACTTAGTGAGATCACTGATCCGGCCGAGCCTGTTGTGGCGGACTGTGATGAGATGGGTTGTATTTCAATGATTAATAATAAAGAACCTTCTTGCTACTTGTTGTCTTTAGAAGAACTTGTAAGTGAAGTCGAATCTCTAGAGGAAGAGAGTCCCAAACCCTCTCAACCTCTTTCTTGGGCCGAAATCTTCGAGGAGGCCGAAAGGACCGAAGTTTTGCCCCCTTGTCGTGACACGCCATTGTCTTTGGAGGAGCTACGTGCAGAAGTTTGTCTCCTTACAAGATCCGGTCAAGTGTACCAATCCGACCCAAAGGTGCAAAGAAAATCTTTGGAAGGAACCCGAGCAAGCCGACCTCGAGAATGAAGACCCTATCCTCACCCAACTCAAACAGACCCAAGCCCGCATTTCGCTCTAGTCCTTACTCACCTCCTCTCTCGCCCATCGCCTCATGCTTGAGCAAAACCTCGCCGCTACTATGGTCCCATCAAACACTACCCCAGAGAACGTCACGCACATGATTGGGAATATCCACTATGGAAACATCATCACTTTCTCGGAGCTAGACAAGCCAGTGTTCGGAGTTGATCACAATGAACCCCTGTACATCACTGTGGAAGTGGATGGCAAGAATATCCCTCGTGTATTCGTTGACAATGGTTCTGCTATTAACATCTTGCCGTCAAGGATGATGGATGTAGTCAGTGTCCATGGTGTGGACTTGAGCCCGTCTAAGCAAACAATCAAAGCTTATGACTCAACCTGTCGCGCGGTTATAGGCGTTGTCACCCTGCCCATCACAATCGGAACCAAATCCTACCCACCGAATTCCATGTCATAGACATTCCCGCAACCTTCTCACTCCTACTCGGACGGCCATGGTTACACCAGTCAGGCGCAGTTCCCTCCTCCTTGCACCAATGTGTGAAATTTCAATCCGGTAATGAGGTGATAGTTGTCTACAATGATTTAGTAACGACCCAAGGGACGGACACCAAGGGCATTCCTGTTTTACAAATACAGCATGGGGAAGAGAGCCGACTCTTCAATGGCTTCGAAATAGTCGCTCAGGCACAGATCTGCACCATCGACCTCACCAAAACAACGGATAAAGTGGCACCTGTTGTCAAGATACTGCGTAATATGGGCTTCATACCAGGGCTGGGGCTAGGTAAGTGCTTGCAAGGTCCCACAAGTCTGGTTAAAGAGATTGATCACCGAGGATTGTTCGGTCTTGGGTATACTCTCACTCCTGAAGACAAAGCAGAACAGAAAAGGATAGAGTTCCTTAAGAAAGTGGGGCTTTCAAATAAAAAGCCTGAGATGCGACCATACCGCCTTTCCCTTAATAGTTAATTCGTTAAGGAGGGCGAGGAGTTTTCGTGTTTCGAGTTCGTAGAGCCATGGTTTGACCACACCGGTAAGTTGCAGAAAGGGTTCGAGATTTTCAGAGATGTGGAATTCGATCGGTCCAACATGAAGCTGACTTACATGGAATATGACAAAGCCACGGGCAGAGTTAGAACCATCAGGCATGAGTACTCCGCCAAGGTTGCAGATGACTTGGCAGATCAACTTGAAGCCGCAACCCTTGACAAGCCGACAGCAGAAACTGCAGAAGCGCCAAGAATGACTGAGACGTGGGACGGCCAATATCTGCTTCAGCATCTGGGTAATCTGGGGCTGGACGACGACATGGTAGCCGCTATTGGGGATGAATCAGAGAAGGACGTAGATCCGAGGACATTGGTGGTACCCATGGGGGACAAGCTCAAGAATTGGTGCATCATTGGGGGACCTATAGCTACTCCGGAATTTATGGTGGGGACATTGGGGCTTACTCCTTCTCCTGTCGCCACTCCTGCAGCATCTCCTGTCACTCACCCAAAATCCCTGTCCCCAGAGTCTAGTGTTTTACATTTTGAATTTGAGTCTTCCTCTAAGTCTGACGACATTACGTCCGAAGACTATGATCTTGTTGCAAACGCTATTTTTCCTTTTGCCATGAATGAAACCCTCGACCTTTCCGAGTATCCCTCTATAGTCACTCCTTTAACTGATAAATTGGCTAATAATCAAACTAATGATATACACTTAGTTAATAATGATTCATTAGAAGAGGCAGACACAGCATATTAAATGATGAATACATTAAAGAAATTTCAGAACAGGTTATTAATCAAAAAGAATCTCGAGCCCAAGCTGCCGATGAGGTGTTAACGTGCGTGAATTTGGGAACCGAAGCCTAGCCTAAGGAAACGCAGATTGGAAGCTTCTTCAGCGGAGCCGAAAGGGAAGCACTGATTGAGCTACTCAAAGAATATGTGGAAGTGTTCGAATGGTCTTATAAAGACATGCCGGGGATCGACAACTCGATCGTAGAGCACAGAATCCCGACAGCACCAGATGCTAAGCCAGTCAAATAGAAGCTGCGCCGCATTAAGCCGGAATGGTCTTTGCAAGTGAAGGAAGAGATTGAGAAGCTACTCCATGTGGGTTTCATCAGGGTGATCGAGTATCCAACTTGGTTATCAAATTTGGTAACTTTCAGAAAATCCAATGGTAAAGTCAGAGTGTGTGTGGATTTTCAGGATCTCAACAAATCTACACCGAAGGATGACTTCCCCCGCCAAATATCGACATGTTGGTGGACGCGACCGCCCATTATGAGGTCAAGTCGTTTGTTGATGGGTTTGCCGGCTATAACCAGATCAAGATGGCCGAGGAGGACCAAGAGAAAACAGCTTTCACCACCCCATGGGGGACTTTTTTGCTATACTGTCATGCCGTTTGGGCTAAGGAACGCTGGGGCTACCTACCAACGGGCAGTTACGACTTTATTCCACGATATGATCCACAAGGAGATTGAGGTGTACGTGGATGACATGATTATACATTCAAAAGGGTCTGGTGGCCAACACTTGATAGATCTCAGAAAATTCTTTAACAGGTTGAGAGAGCACGCCATGCATTTGAACCCGGCGAAATGCACCTTTGGAGTTCGTAGAGGGAAAGTATTAGGTTACATGGTCACCGAGAATGGGATCGAAGCCGACCCAAGGAAGATTCAAGCCATCCTGGAGATGAAGCCGCCCCGTACCGATACGGAGATAAAAGGATTCATGGGACGCCTGCAATACATCAGTCGGTTTATCAATCAGCTGACCACCATCTGCGAACCAATTTTCAAACTGATGAAGAAAACAGCCAATGTGGAGTGGGATTATGACTGCCAGATAGCCTTCGAGAGGATCAAACAGTATTTGGAGAAGCCGTTGCTACTATACTTAACTGTGACAGACACCGCCGTCGGAGCCATGTTAGCGCAAGAAGCCAAAGATTCCCGGATTGAGAATGCAGTTTACTTTGTCAGCCGAAAGTTACAAGGTAGCGAGCTCAATTACTCCGCGCTCGAGAAGACCTGCGTAGGCCTAGTATGGGTGGTGACGAAGCTCAAGCACTACATGGTATCCCATCCGATCTTACTAGTCTCGAAAATGGATCCTATCAAGTACCTGTTTGATAAACCCTCCCTTTCTATGAGAATCGCTAAATGGTAGTGTTCTTGGGAGAGTTCGACATCACTTATGTACCGAGGAAGGCAATCAAGGGGAGGGCAATGGCCAATCAGCTCGCAGACTCTCCAAGCACCGAGACAAGGGGGACCCGACCCCGAGTTCCCGGACGACGACATTTTCGCGATTGAGGTCGCAGAAGGTGGCAACTATTCTTTGACGGGGCTGCAAACAAACGAGGGAATGGAGTCGGACTCCTACTTATTGATCCCAAAGATGAACACACTCCCATAGCCATCAAGCTGAACTTTTCAACAACCAACAACGCCGCTGAGTATGAGGCATGTATAGCCGGACTGGAAGCCGCCCTAGAACGAAACGTGAAAGAGTTAGAAGTATATGGAGACTCTGCTTTGATTATTAACCAAACGGCGAAGAAATGGAAAACTATTAATCCTTGCCTGCAGCGGTACCAAGGTTACATGGATGAGTTGATAACGCAGTTCAAAGAAGTCACCTTCCATTTCCTGCCACGAGACAGAAATAAGTTCGCAGATGCTCTAGCTACATTGGACTCGTTGGTCGAGATTCCCGAAGGAAGGTCCGTGAAGCCATTTAGGGTCGGACGAAGGTAGAACCCAGCCTATTGCTGCGAAATCCGGATCTATGCGGAGGTAAACAGAGACCAATGGTACGCCCAAATCTACAAGTTCCTTAAGCACGGAGAGACGTCTTTTGATGGAGATGTGAAGGCCAAAAGTCTGCAAGCGCTTAAAAGACTGGCGGGCCAATTCGTATTGTTAGACGATACTTTGTACAAGAGACATTACGACGGGCTGTTGCTCTTATGTGTCGACAACAAGAGAGCTGAAGCAATAATGGAGGAAGTACACAACGGTTTGTGTGGACCTCACATGAATGCAAGGATGCTTAGACAGAAGATCACTCGCCTGGGCTACTATTGGATTACCATAGAGACGGACTGTATTCAATGGGTTCGACGGTGTCACAAGGGCCAAGTATGCTCCAACCTCAACCACATCCCCCCACACGAGTTGTACAGCTCCACCACGCCTTGGCCATTCGCCACATGGGGTATAGACATCTTTGGGAAAATCTCGCCAGCCGGCAGTAACGGTCACGAATTCGTCCTCGTCGCAGTCGACTACTTCACAAAGTGGGTCGAAGCTCAGTCTTACAAGGTGCTGAATTCCAAGAAGGTGGCGCAGTTTATCAAAGAGAACATCATATGTAGATATGGGGTCCCTAACCTCATTATATCAGCAATGGCAGTCATTTCGAAGTCGAGTGTGCTCGCTTGCTCGCAGAATTTAAGGTCGAACGAAAGAAATCTTCCCCGTACTATCCACAGACTAACGGCATGGTTGAGGCGGCCAACAAGATGATAGAACAGATAATTCGCAAAATGGCTATGCAAGGACGGGATTGGCCCGAGAAGTTACCATTAGCACTTTAGGGATACAGAACGTCAGTCCGCACTGCTATTGGAGAGACCCCTTACGCCTTGACATACGGCATGGAGGCGGTACTCCCTATAGAATTGGAAGTGCCATCATTGAGGATCTTACTCGAAAACCAAGTGAATGAAGTAGAATGGCTCCGGAGTCGCTATGATCAGTTGGCAACGCTCGATGAACGCAGATTGAAGGCCATGGAACATATCCGAGCCTATCAAAGGAGAACGACGAAAGCCTTCAATAAAAGAGTCAAGCCTGTTGACATAAAAGAGGGAGACTTGGTGCTCAAAGCACGCTTTCCCAACAAGTTCAACCCCCTCAGGAAGTGGGCCCCCACTTGGGTAGGTCCGTTTGTAGTACAGAAGGTCTTCTCCGGAGGAGCGGTCAGAATGGCAGATTTGGATGGCAACCCGTTCAAGGAACCAGTCAACCTCAGCAAGCTCAGACGCTACTATGATTAGAATCCCCTTCTACAAAAAAAAAAAAAATCGCAAAAAGAAGCCCGATAGATTGAAAACCCGCAAAGGGAGGTCTATGCAAAATAAGGGTGCGTACAAAGCTCGCTAGACTGAAAACCCGCAAGGGCGGTCTAGGAAAAAGTTAGAGCATCCCCCTCTTCTATCTTCCCTTTCTTAAATAATTCTAGTCTAACTGGAATGAACTACGATGACCTGAGCCCCTTAGTCCTATTTGTAAAAGGGGGACGTAGGCAGCCTTTCAAGAGGTGCGGTATAAAAAAATAAATAAACATCCAAATCTTGTCAAGAAATAATAAAAGGAGGATTTGTGTTTTCTAAAAGCAAAAACTTTTATTTCCATAGTCATTGCACGTTTACACTTATTTGATGATTCTAAGCTCGACAAACTTTCTGACTACATAACCTATTTTGAAATTGAAACTAAAACAAAAGTAAACTAAATTAAACTAATGTGTCTGCAACGACTATGGGGAGACGCTCGGGATCACTCTTTAGTGCCATTTGTTCCCTCGGTCTCTTTCTTCTTGCTTTGTCCACGGCGAACTTTCTTGTTAGGATTCTCACAAAATCTTCTTTCAAATTCACTAACACCTTTAGCCTTGCCGATAGGAACCTCTTCGCTTTTCCTCTTCTTGGATGCCCCCACTCCATCTCCATTCTCGTGGGCCACGCTTTTGCTCAACCTCCTCTCATAAGCCATAACCTCTTTCACTCTCAATGAAAAACTTGGAGCACATGATCCCAAAATAGTGCCCCTTAGGGTCTCTAGAGTCTGCTCCGCATGCCCAAGTCTCCCCATATTCCAATCTAAGTACTCTCGTGACAGGTAGGTGTTGCTAGAGGGGGTGATGAAGGTCCTACGGCTAAAACCGGCCTCGCCCCATATCTGAGAGAGAAGGACCGAAGTACTGTCATCCAACAGGAGTATCCCAAAAGGAAAATCATCTCTCTCCTTGTCCCAACCCTCCGGGGTAGTCTGCACTAAGCCATACTGACGGAGCACTCTAGCGGGGTAGTAAAAGGTAGTCTCAGAGAGTGTCGGAACTTTGATCATGTGAAGTCCTACTTGCTTCTCCCTCATAGAATGAATGTGCCAATGGGGCACCACCCATTGAATGTCATCAGTCACCATCTCTTCCAACTACTGTTCCAACCTTTGAGAGTCATGCCCTCAAACCGCTCCGCCATCCACCTAATACGGTGCATCCATGGTGCCACCTTCAGAGAAGCCGCCGGTTTGTTGACGCGAAGCCTCTCTTGCAACCACATAGTCAAGAGCCTATCACTACCACAGGGCATCCCACCATAAGCCGCGAGATGGGGAATCCCACAGAGCATCTCTCCAAGGATAGCCGGCACAATGTCATAGTGTGAATACCCCTTTACGATGAAGCGACGCATGGGAAGTATCTTGTGATTATTTTTATTTACAAAAGGGAATATTCATAACGACATTAAATTTATGAGAGTCGCCACGCCGTTTTAATTATAGCCAAAACATTGAAAAAAGCATTTTAGAATGTGGAGAGAAGAATATTGAACGTTATCACTCCTATTGCTCGAATTGATCGGTCTTTCTATCATGATGCGGTGTATGTAGTGTGTTAGTGATTTAGACCGGATCCGAAGATTGCCTACGTTCCTCTCAATGTGAGAAGCTCAGGTCAGCGTAGTTCGCACATAATTAGAATGTGGAGAGAGAATAGGGATCATGCATAATGAGGAGGGAGGAGAAAGAAACATGCAGGATGATCACATCCTAGAATAATGACTATGCCATCAATGAGATCTTAATGAACATTCATCACATTCATCATGGGAGGATTATTGAACATGGGAGTAATTACCTAAAGTTTAGGGTTTAAAAATAGTTCCTAGATCATCCTTGGGTTGATGAACCCTAAATCATCATCGGTTATGAAATAACATGCAAACATGAAGATTACAACCCTAAATATGGCATAAATAAGGTTTTAATCTATGAACACGAAGAACATGCGAAGAACATATTATGAATATATGAATGAACATGCAAAGCATATGAAGAAACTATGAATAAACATGTAAGAACATGAATATAAAAGATCTACATTAAAAATGATGCAAGAACATGAAGAAAAAGTTAGAAAACTTACCTATGTTGGCAAGAAATAAACCTTGATCTCCTTGAGTGTTTGAATGCTTAATTAGGAAGGAAATTGTGTTTAAGAACTCTAAAATTCGGACTTAAAGCTCTCAAAATTGGGCTTTAAGACTCTCAAACTCGGGATCCTTAACCAATGGGATGGAATTGGTTTATATAGTAAACTGAGGGGAAGATCCAACGGTCAGGATCATCCGGAGCAAGGTTGGCCGCCTGGCCATGATTGAAGACGGTGACAATGTTGGCCGCGTGGCCAAGGTCGGAGGTACAGCAAGGTTGGCCGCGTGGCCAAGGTTGCGGGCTGACGTGATTCCTAAGATAGGGTTTCTGCATGGTTTAAGGAAACCATATTTTGACCATATTTAGGGTGTTCTAGAATAATGAGACATATTTTGGGAATCCGGGACAAGTCTTTGCAAGGTTTCTAATTCCTATAAAGTCCTTGTATATTTGGGAAAGCCCTAATAAACTCATTTTCAGGATCGGGTACTAACAGTAGCCCCTCGGCGACGCTTCTTGCAAGACAATGTGGGGTCGACGATAAAAATAGGAACCGTCTGAAACATGAGTTTCAAAACAGATGAAGGGTGATGGACGGCTGAACCTTGGAGGCGACCTACGTATCCGCGAGGGAATCAAGCCAAACGTAGTTCAAATCTGATGGGGAAATTGAGAATGATTGTCCTCTGATGGGATCAATGCCTTCCGCTTGGGGAGAAAATGTGACTTGCTGGGGAGACATGTACCGGGGAAAATGTAATTGCTGGGGATGAGAGATGACCACGTTGGTCGGGTGGCTGAACCCTTTCAGGCTTCCTACGTATCCTCGGAGGAATCAAGCCGGTCGTAGTTCGGATGGGATAGGAAATGACCAAGGCGGTCGGGTGACTGAACCTTTTCAGGCTTCCTACGTATCCTCGGAGGAATCAAGCCGGTCGTAGTTCGAAGTTTTGGGGATAAAACAAGACATCGAACTTCTGCTGCGGATAACAAACCTACGGACCCTATCCTGTATGAAGACTGAACATTCGTTAGGGAAATGAGACATCAGACTCCTGCTGGGGATAACAATCGTACGGATACTATCTTGTATGAAGAACGAACATTCGTAAGCAATGAAGTCATTTGGGAAAAGGAGGTAAGAGGGATAATGGGACAATAAAGACTACGGCATCTAAATAATCCCAAGATGGAAATAATAAATGCTGGAACTTTCGCAACGGCCGCGATCGTTCTAGGATGCACATGACGTAGAGGCTGACGGGTTTCTACAATCATATGAACCCTAAGCAAATATTGGGGGATAATGAGACAATAAAGACTACGGAGTCTAAATGGCCTCAAGGTGGAAATGGTAACCGCCGGGGCAAACGCAATCAGAAACGGACGGGTTCCTGCCGATCGTGCTAAAATAATAGATGCTGGATCTCTCGCAATTAGAGACGAACGGGTCTCTGCCAATCACGATCGATCTAGGATGCGCATGACATAGAGGCGAACGAGTCTCTGCAATCATGTGAATCCTAAGCAAATATTTGGGGCACACACGAGGTAGAAACGGACGGGTTCCGACCATCGCGGTGAAGATGGGAAAGAAAATAGAAATTTTAAGGTCAAAATTTCAAGGTCAAAATAGGCTAGGGGCGCCTAGAATGAACAAAGAGAAAAAGATTAGGGGTAAAAATGAGATTTTGTCTGAAAGAACAAGGTTGGCCGCGTGGCCAAGGTCACTGAATTGCAATAGTGGCCGCGTGGCCAAGGACGCTGAGTGGTCAGATCTCCTTCACGCGGATCGCTGATCTGACGGCTGGGATTGCGAGGGCAGAAGTGGCCGCGTGGCCAAGGTCGCCGTCGGGCTGACTCATTGGTCACAGCGCCAGAAACCCTCCCTCCCTCTTCTCCTTCTTTTCTTCTTCCTTCCACCATTGTTGCCGAGTTAGAGAGAGAAAATTGAGTTTTAGAGAGAAAAAGCTAGGATTTGATATTTTTTTGAGGATTTCGTTTCGAATATTTCGGATAAAATGGCGGACTGGATCAATGAGGCCTTGTTTGGGGGTTTTCGGGCCAAGGTGGATATGTGCCTCCACAACAAGAACAAGAACAGTGGCATGGCGATCCTCAAGGTGAGGGAAATGTAGGGGCTGACCCAGGAGCGGGTTTTGAAGCGGCGCCCTTGATACCACGGGGCAGTTTGAGACCACGAGCGGCGACTCGGACTTTCGCGACGGCCTTCTTCGGTCAACATTTGATCAAGACTACGATTTCTACATCGACTCGGAGCGTCACTGGTCGATGGGCCTTCCAGAGACACGAGAGGTAAATTTCAAATTTTCGCTCCTCTCATTTTTCACATTTTTCGCACTTTTGTACAAAATATATATCGCTAGAATCGTAATTCGCTAAAATGTAGATTGCTAGAAATGTAAATTGCTAGGAGTGTAACATACCTGTGCTGTGTTTACCTGCAGAGGATCAAGGCTCGTGTGTCCACAGTGACTGTGGGCAAACTGTGGGCGTCTCTGCCGGAGGGACCGGGCGGTTTGCGTGCTCGGATTGAGGCTATGGGGTTTGGCCCATTCTTTGATAGTGTCCGCACGGTTGGGGGCACTCTGAAGGTGGCGGCGGTGATAGAGGTGTGCATAGAGTTCTGGTGGGACACCACCCATACTTTTCATTTCAGTTGGGGAGAGATTACCATCACGCCGACGGATTTTGCGGCTATCACGAGGTTGAGGTTCACTGCTACCCATTTGCCTTTTGATGAGATCTTGGCGGAGCGTCGGGACTATAGGCAGGCTCTGTTGGGGGTTGACACTGATCTGGGAGGAGGTGTCAAGGGTTATGGAGTGGAGGCCGGGAAGGTGAACCGTTTGGTGGAGATGGCTATTGAGGCCTTCGGTAGGGGAGAGTATGATTTGGATTGCTTGGTCCGGCTATTCTTATGGTACATCTTTTCAGAGATCTTGTTTCCCAGTGGGGCTACTGTATGCAGGTACTCACTGCTAGGGGCTTTTGTGGACTTGGACCAAGTCGGTGGGATTTCTTGGGGTGGAGCCGGTTTGGCTGAGATTTACCGGGCATTGGATCATTGCTCGAGGGCTAGCTCGTCGGCCTTTGACGGGTTTCAGTTCGCCTTTGAGGTATGCTCTTGACTACCCTTCTTTCTTGTTGAGATTTCTGCTCTATTTTTTTGTCTGAAATGTCCCTTTCATTGTATGCACAGGCTTGGGTGTACGAGATATTTGGTGTCGCCCCTTTTCAGTTGGTGATGAGTTCCAACAAGGTCGTCCCTGTCATGTTGTACTGGTGCAAGAGCAACAGGGCTCCTCCCCGCAGAAACCGGGATAGGAAGACGGTGGATGCCGTCGATCTGAGGAGGGCTTTTGCGATGTCTGAGCCTGTCGGGGTCAGGTTTTACCCATGGAGTCCGGCTAATGAGGCTTCGGTGGGTCCCTATGTAGTGGAGTTGACCGCTTCTAGGGTTCTGCTTGTGGGTCTCACCGGAGAGGCCATGTATCTCGGAGAAAGGGTGGTTCGTCAGCATAGGGCTGGTGCGTTACCGTGGGCTCCTTATAACCCTTTTCGGGATATGCTCTGTCCTGCGAGGTTGGCAACTTTCTTGGCTCCCACTCCGGCAGAGCATTTGGTGGACATGCCCCTTCGCTCGAGTAGCGTGAGAGTGATGAGGGGCGGCCTGGAGGTGGAGCTTAGCTTGGAGCCGACTGATGCAGATCTTGTTGAGGAGACATTCATTCCTCCGCCCGACGCTGGGGTATGGCTTTGTGCTTTATATTAGTCATGTTCGCACACACTTATTTCTTTCTGTATCGCAATCTCTGTCTTTGGGCCTCTTTCAGGTGACTCGGGAGGCATATATCCGTTCAGCTCGGCGGGAGAACGTGTTGATGCGCTTACTGAGGGAGGCGTACCATTCATGTACTTGTCAGAGGGACGACGTTACGTCACCCCAGTGTCGTGAACGGTCTCCGAACGGTGCGGGCTCTTCTCACACTGGTGGTCGAGCGGTCCGTGGACGGAGTTCGGGTTCCGGTAGCTCTCGAGCTTTAGCACGGCGTGGAGACACCACGGAGGAGGAATCTGATTAGGCCGGGCCCATTTTCTTTTATTTCCCTATATTATTAGCTAGTAGAGAGCAGAGGGATATGTATGTATAGAACAGATATTCAAAATGCATGTATGTATATTATGTTCTAAAATGAAATTTTATTGTGGGAGCCTACTTGTGCAAACTAGTTGTTTTACAAATGTTCCTAATTTTATACAATGCATGAGCCACGGGACGGGGCAGGTACGTAGTTGCATGGATCCGTTACGGAGTGGGAGGAAACAAACTGGATTTCTGCATGAAGCGATGTTGGCCGCGTGGCCATGGCACGGCCGCCTGGCCAAGAGCAATAGTGGCCGCGTGGCCGAGGACAATTGTGGCCGCGTGGCCAAGACTGCCGCCGATTCTGGTTTTCCTTTTCCTGGCAAGAATTGGAGTTTGTGTAGTATTTAAGGGGAGTTTGGGTTGCCTTAGAATTCGTACTAGCCACTTCTTTTAGGAAATTTAGAGTTCCAATCACCAATTTGCTTGCTCTTTGCCATGGATCATGAGGCTAGGATCACAAGTCTTGAGAAAAAAGTCTTTATAACCTCTTTGGAGAAGTGGGTCGCCAAACTTTCTGGTTCTAGTCGTAGGAAACTTGATGAACGGTATGGGATAAAGTGTCTTTGGTCACTTTTGCACATGAACTCCAATACCAACCTTTTGCAAGCCTGTGGGAAATTTTGGAATGATACCCTCCATGCCTTCAACTTTTCATTCAACGAGATGACACCCACTTATGAGGATATTGCGGCACTATGTGGCTACGAAGGGAAGGGTAAAGTTGCCTTGCCTTTTGACTTTGTTTGCTTGAGGGACAAGTTGATGACCTTTGGCGTGTCCGTGGAGGACTTTGATAGGTATGCTAGGGGCGGCTATGTTGACCTTTCTTGGATGCCACAACACTTTATGCACATGGACGTGGCTTCTGACCATTCTTTGGACCATCTTGCACTATGCTTGTTTGCCTCTATCCTTTTCCCTTCTGAGGTTGGATTTGCTAGTGAGGGGTGTTTGGGCATGGTGAATTCGGCTCGCTTAGGCTATGACATTGTGCCGGCTATCCTTGGAGAGATGCTCTGTGGGATTCCCTATCTTGCGGCTTATGGTGGGATGCCCTGCGGTAGTGATAGGCTCTTGACTATGTGGTTGCAAGAGAGGCTTCACGTCAACAAACCGGCGGCTTCTCTGAAGGTGGCTCCATGGATGCACCGTATTAGGGGGATGGTGGAGCGGTTTGAAAGGCATGACTCTCAAAGGTTGGGAACAGTATTTGGCAGAGATGGTGACTGACGACATTCAATGGGTGGTGCCCCATTGATACATTCATTCTGTGAGGGAGAAGCAAGTAGGACTTCACATGATCAAAGTTCCGACACTCTCTGGGACTACCTTTTACTACCCCGCTAGAGTGCTCCGTCAGTATGGTTTGGTGCAGACCATCCCGGAGGGTTGGGATGAGGAGAGAGATGATTTTCCCTTAGGGATACTCCATTTGGATGATAGTGCCTTGGTCCTTCTTTCTCAGATGTGGGGCGAGGCCGGCTTTAGCCGTAGGACCTTCATCACACGCTCTAGCAACACCTTCCTGTTACGAGAGTATTTGCATTGGTATATAGAGAGACTTGGGCATACGGAGCAGACTCTAGAGACCCTAAGGGGCACTATCTTGGGATCCTGTGCTCCGAGTTTTTCGTTGAGAGTGAAAGAGGCGGTGGCTTATGAGAGGAGGATGAGTAAGAGCGTGGCTAACGGAAGCGGAGAAGGAGTGGGGAAGTCAAAGAAGAGGAAGGGCGAAGAGGTTCCTAATGGCAAGGCTAAAGGTGTTAGTGAATTTGAAAGAAGATTTTGTGAGAATCCTAACAAGAAAGTTCGCCGTGGACAAAGCAAGAAGAAAGAGACCGAGGGCACAAATGGCACTAAAGAGTGATCCCGAGCGTCTCTCCATAGTCGTTGCAGACACATTAGTTTAATTTAGTTTACTTTTGTTTTAGTTTCAATTTCAGAATAGGTTATTTATTCAAAAAGTATGTCGAGCTTAGACTCATCAAATAAGTGTTAACATGCAATGACTATGGAAATAAAAGTTTTTGCTTTCAGAAAATACAACTTCTATCTTTATTGCTTTGTGACAGGATTTGGATGTTTATTTGTTTTTTAGACCGCACCTTTTGAAAGGCTGTCTACGTTCCCCTTTTACAAATAGGACTAAGGGGCTCAGGTCACCGTAGTTCACTCCAGTCGGACTAGAATGATTTTAGAGAAAGGGAAATAGAAGGGGGAACGCTCTAACTTTTGCCTAGACTGCCCTTGCGGGTTTTCGATCTAGCGAGCTTTGTACGCACCCTTATTTTGCATAGACCGCCCTTTGCGGGTTTTCAGTCTATCGGGCTTCTTTTTGCGTAGTAAACATTTTTTTTTTTTTAGAGAGGAGGGTTGTACTAGTCGTAGTAGGGTCTGAGCTTGCTGATGTTGACTGGTTCCTTGAGCGGGCTGCCATCCAAATCTGCCATTCTGTCTAGTCTTGTGGCGCGCCTCGAGATTTGGTCATTGCGTCGACGCGTTGCTTCAAATCCTCTATTTCTCTTGAGATGTCTTGAATCGTTTCCGCAGTCAGGTGCGAGAGTACCTCTGGGCCGTTCCTCACATAAGGCTCGATTTCGTAGCAACCGAGGAGTTCTAAGTTTTCGCTTTCCCTATAGAACCAAAATCCTCTCACGCCGGTGAGCATGTTCTCGTCCATCAAGCCTTGGATTCTCCTTTGTAGAGCGACACAGTCGTTGGTGTCGTGGCCTTCGTCTTGGTGGTAAGTGCAACCTTTGGTAGGTTCAAATGGTTAAAGGGGTGGTAACTCGGAGAGGAGTGAATGTTCTCCTAGAGGCTACATCTTGCCCATTTGTCTCAGTTGGTCTAACAATTTTGCGAAAGGGGTCCCTATTCTTGTGTATCGGTGGACTGAGAGAGGGTACTTTTCCAAAAATCTTTGCAGTTTTTCACTGATTTTCTTTTCCTGACGCGAGGGCCACGATTCTGTTGTTGGTGTTGGGGTCCGAAGTTCATTCCCATGCGCCGGGTGCAGGATTGGGGTATTCGCGAGGTACCCCTTGAGGCACCATAACGCGAACTCACATCTCGAACTCCATCCTTGGTCGCGGGCCCTTTCTATTTCTCTGAGTGTCGGTTCCCCCACTGTTGTAAAATGGTTGAGGTATTGCAGTAACTTGATGAGTTCTTCCTTTTCGGCTTTGTTCCGAGGAGACTGCATTCTCAACACGGCTCGAACTCGCCGACTGATGGTCCTCCACGAGGTTGTGGAGGGGGTCGCTTCTTGGTCCTCCTCGGTTGTCTCGACCTGGCCTTTTCCGTTGAAGATATCCTCGGGCTGTGTCTCCTTTGGCTCGGCTTCGATTCCCAAATTCATACATGTTAACACCTCATCGGCAGCTTGGGCTCGAGACGCCTTTTGATTGATATCCTGTTCTAAAATTTCTTTAATGTATTCATCATTTAATGTGTCTGTGTCCGCCTCTTCTAATGAATCATTATTAACTAAGTGTATATCATTAGTTTGATTATTAGCCAATTTATCAGTTAAAAGAGTGACTATAGAGGGATACTCGGAAAGGTCGAGGGTTTCATTCATGGCAAAAGGAAAAATAGCGTTTGCAACAAGATCATAGTCTTCGGACGTAATGTCGTCAGACTTAGAGGAAGACTCAAATTCAAAATGTAAAACGCTAGACTCTGGGGACGGGGATTTTGGGTGAGTGACAGGAGATGCTGCAGGAGTGGCGACAGGAGAAGGAGTAAGCCCCAATGTCCCCACCATAAATTCCGGAGTAGCTATAGGTCCCCCATGATGCACCAATTCTTGAGCTTGTCCCCCATGGGTACCACCAATGTCCTCGGATCTACGTCCTTCTCTGATTCATCCCCAATAGCGGCTACCATGTCGTCGTCCATCCCCAGATTACCCAGATGCTGAAGCAGATATTGGCCGTCCCACGTCTCAGTCATTCTTGGCGCTTTTTGCAGTTTCTGCTGTCGGCTTGTCAAGGGTTGCGGCTTCAAGTTGATCTGCCAAGTCATCTGCAACCTTGGCGGAGTACTCATGCCTGATGGTTCTAACTCTGCCCGTGGCTTTGTCATATTCCATGTAAGTCAGCTTCATGTTGGACCGATCGAATTCCACATCTCTGAAAATCTCGAACCCTTTCTGCAACTTACCGGTGTGGTCAATCCATGGCTCTGCGAACTCAAAACACGAAAACTCCTCGCCTTCCCTAACAAAGTAGCTATTCAGGGACAGGCGGTATGGCCGCATTTCAGGCTTTTTGTAGGGAAGCTTCATCTTTTTAAGCAATTCTATCCTTTGTTGCTCCATCTTGTCTTCAAGAGTAAGGGTGTATCCTAGACCGAACAAACCTCGATGATCAACCTCTTCAACCAATTCTGTGCGGCCTTGCAAGTTCTTACCTAGCCCCAGCCCCGGTATGAAGCCCATGTTTCGTAGCATCCTCACAATAGGTGACACCCTATCTGAAGCCCTGGTAAGGTCAATGGCGCAGATCTGTGCTTGGGCCACTATTTCAAAACCATTGAAGAGTCGGCTCTCTTCCCCATGCTGAATCTGTAAGACAGGAACGCCCTTGGTGTCCGTCCCTTGGGCAGTTACGAGATCGCTGTAGATGATGGTCACTTCATTACCGGATTGAAATTTCACACATTGGTGCAATGAGGAGGGAACTGCGCCTGACTGGTGTAACCATGGCCGTCCAAGCAGGAGTGAGAAGGTTGCGGGGATGTCTATGACGTGGAAGTCGGTCGGTAGGATCTTTGTTCCGATGGTAATGGGCAAGGTGGCTTCGCCTATCACGGCGCGGCATGTAGAGTCATAAGCTTTGATGGTTTTCTTGGATGGGCGTAAATCAACACCATGAACGCCAACCACATCCATCATCCTTGAAGGCAGGATATTAATAGGAGAACCATTATCAATGAATACACGGGGAATTTTCTTGCCATTCACCTCGACAGTGATGTATAAAGGCTCATTATGATCAACTCCGAATATTGGCTTGTCTAGCTCTGAGAATGTGATGATGTTCCCGTAGTGGATATTACCGATCATGTGGGTGATGTCCTCCGGGGTAGTAGTGGATGGTACCATGGTGGCGGCGAGGTTTTGATCGAGCATGAGGCGATGGGCGAGAGAGGAGGTGAGTAAGGACCAGAGCGAAATGTGGGCTTGGGTCTGTTTGAGTTGGGTGAGGATAGGGTCTTCATTCTTGAGGTCGGCTTGCTCGGGTTCCTTCCCAAAGATTTTCTTTGCACCTTTTGGGTCAGATTGGTACACTTGACCGGATCTTGTAAGGAGACAAACTTCTTCACGTAGCTCCTCCAAAGACAATGGCGTGTCACGACAAGGGGGCGAAACTTCGGTCCTTTCGGCCTCCTCGAAGATTTCGGCCCAAGAAAGAGGTTGAAAGGGTTTGGGACTCTCTTCCTCTAGAGATTCGACTTCACTAACTAGTTCTTCTAAAGACAACAAGTAGCAAGAAGGTTCTTTATTATTAATCATCTCATCACAGTCCGCCACAACAAGCTCGGCCGGATCAGTGATCTCACTAAGTTCTACCTTGAGTACATTGCTAGCTACATAATCTCTAGGGTCTTCGACAACTCCCTTGTGGATGAGCTCTTGCACGGCTTTCTTGAGTTCAAAGCATTCTTCGGTAGTGTCACCGGTGCACTTGTGGTAGTGGCAAAACTTTGACAAATCGCAACCAAGGCGGGGGAGGTGTCCTTCTAATGGTTCGAGAATTTCTAACGTCACCAATGCCATGAAGATATCCAACATCGTGAGCCCTATCTTGTCAAAGGCATCCATGAGCTCTAGGATACTGATCTCGCATGTTTGCACCATATTCACCCCACCCCCATTGTTAGGAAGAGGGTTCTTCAACACATTGGGACCCTTCGGCTTCTCAATCTTCTTGTCATTGATCAACCCTTGAACTACGCGCTTCAATTGGATACACCCATCCGTCGTGTGCCCAATGTACTTGTGGTATTTGCAGAATTTGGATGCATCTAAGTCAGTCCTTGGGTTGGCGGGTTGGTAATTCTCTAGCGGCTTAATAAGACCTCTCTTGACTAACACGTCAAAGACATTCCCCATGGGCATACCAAAATCATCAAAATACTCCCTCTGTTGTGGAGCCCAATTCCTTGTTACGGCTTGGACATCTAGCGGGACCTCATTTTGGACCATATTCACTTGGCCGACGGCCTCCTTTCCACCCCTAGGAGGCGCAGGCGCATAGGAGCCTTGTAGCGGAAGGAGTTGTTGTTGTTGGTCTTTGGACTTTCCTTTGGCGGCGCAATCCCAGTGAACCCTGCTTTGTACCTTACTCCGGCGTCAACCATTTCCCTCAAGTCAGGGAAATAACCATTGCCAATGGCTGCTTTCATCTCAGGCACTAAACATTTGTAGAATATCTGTTTCTGTTCCTTTGCTTTTGGTGGGTATTGGACCTCGCACAACCGATGATTCCACCTCTTGTAAAAATCATAAATAGCCTCGCCGGGCTTTTGCATAGTGTTCTCAAGATCCGTTCGATTCACATTCCAATCCAAGTTAGCCTGATACTTCTCACAGAAAACGACACTAATTTGATCCCAAGTCTGCCTCTCGCCCGGTTCTAGCCCCAAGAACCAACGCAGAGCTATACCATCCAAAGTGCTATGGAATACACGAGCCATCTGTTCGTTGGTGCAGTCACGAGCCCTCATGGCCAACACATAACTATCCAAATGAGTCTTAGGACACGAGTCACCATGAAACATTGCCACTTTAGGCATCTTGAAATCCTTGGGGAGAGCCCCCACTTGGCTAGGGTTGATTGTCTTGGTAGTCGGTGCACTTTGCTTATCCACGGTCTCGATCAACTTGCGCATTTGCTCTTGCATGGCCGTGACCACAGGGTGATTGGAGATGTCGGGGATAGATTCTGACAGAATGACGGGAGGAGTAGTGGAAGTAGTAGCAGCGGCCATCCCAATACTCAGAGGCAACGAGGGTGCGGGTAGTTTGCTAGCAGAGAGGTAGCCACCAAGCAGTTCAGGGGAAGGTTCATAGACATCCTTGTTTTTGCTCATGGTAGTGAAACCTTGTTGGGTGTAGAGAGAAGGAGGTGGAGCATTGCGGTAGCTTGGGAGTGGGAAGGTAGTGGCATTGGTGTTGGAGGGACAGTTGGTATTGACCTCTTCATCCTCGACATAAATGAAATTCTTACCATCGGGCACCATTCTAGTCCCCTTTTGCTGAATGTGGTCCTTCAACAGTTGGTTCTGGTCTTCCAAAATCTTGTTACTTTCCTCGAGATTCTTGATCTTGGCTTCGAGACCGGCGAGGAAGTTCTGGAGGCTTGGGGGAACACCATTGAGAGTAGCCTCAGTGTCGAGTTCAGCGGCACTAGCAGGAGGAGCATAGACTGAAGATGAAGCGGGAGTTGACATTGCTGATGACGAGACTGAGAACGTGGACGGAGTAGAAGCTTCACGTTGTAGTCGACCACCCGAACGGATCCAAACTTGCTTTGCTGAAAGGTTGAAGGGCAATGAAGCTTTTAGGAGAGGGGGAAGGCTCATGCAAAGTATATTTTAATTTACAAAAACATACATTATTTACATCCTAATTGGTTGGAAGGGGTACCCCTTTTTCGTAAATAGTTAGAAGACTACGATTAGTGGAGGCCATCACTACGTCTATAGACCCCTCGTTTTTCACCTGCATTGCACACCCCCAAACGGACAATTGGGTGAGGGTCCTATAGGGCAAGCGGCTTCCACCAACCATCGGATCCTACGACTAACCCTTCCTTAAAGGCATTTAACGTGATGTCAATGTTGCATCCTACGCAAGTTAACGATGAGCGGAGATCTTGACAACAAACACTCATCTCACCATGGCACGTCCCTTGTAGGGAAATCAATTTTTTGTGCACTTTCTCTCAAAAGATCTCGATTCATCATTGATTTGGGGATGACTCGACATGGACAGCACGTTAATTGACTATTAAGGGAAAGCTAGCCAAACCAACCGGTCAAAACCTAGGTGTGTTACCTACACTAGTGTGGGTTGACATGGGTTAGGTAAAAGGTTCCCATCGTATACGGTAAGTGGAATAGACGAGTGACTCGAAAAGAGTGCGACAGTAGCGCACAAATTCCTGCACATCGAATACTCCGGGTAATGGGGACCTGTGCAGTGCTGACACAGACTAGTGGTAGTGTGTGGTAAAAACTAATTCTTTTTTAGGGAGAAAAGAGAGAAGTTTTTAATGTTAGGATGATGCAATGCAATGCATGAGAGAGAGAGGGAGAGAGAGAGAGAGAGAATAATGTACAAGGGAGCATAGCAGAGTTTTGTTTGACCCTAATACTAAAGCGAAGATAACAAGGGTACATGGTACAAGGTACAAGGTACAAGCATTAACATGGTGGAGTGCGCGGGTGCATGTGTAAACATGGCTTAACTGTAGGGGGCACGTGAAAACATGGCAAGTGTGCATGTGTAAACATGGCAGGTGTGTGCACGTGTAAACATGGCAGGTGTGTGCACGTGTAAACATGGCAGGTGTGTGCATGTATAAACATGGCAGGTGTGTGCATGTGTAAACATGGCAAGTGTGTGCACGTGTAAACATGGCAAGCATCATGATGTGACGAAAGTTAGACCCACTAAGTTTGAAAAAGTTTCAAAGCAGTCCCCAGCAGAGTCGCCACTGTGAATACCCCTTTCCGATGAAGCGACGCATGGGAAGTATCTTGTGATTATTTTTATTTACAAAAGGGAATATTCATAACGACATTAAATTTATGAGAGTCGCCGCGCCGTTTTAATTATAGCCAAAACATTGAAAAAATCATTTTAGTGGGTTCGGGGGTCAAATTACAACAAGAGAAGAATATTGAACGTTATCACTCCTATTGCCCGAATTGATCGGTCTTTCTATCATGATGCAGTGTATGTAGTGTGTTAGTGATTTAGACCGGATCCGAAGATTGCCTACGTTCCTCTCAATGTGAGAAGCTCAGGTCAGCGTAGTTCGCACATAATTAGAATGTGGAGAGATAATAGGGATCATGCATAATGAAGAGGGATGAGAAAGAAACATGCAGGATGATCACATCCTAGAATAATGACTATGCCATCAATGAGATCTCAATGAACATTCATCACATTCATCATGGGAGGATTATTGAACATGGGAGTAATTACCTAAAGTTTAGGGTTTAGAAATAGTTCCTAGATCATCCTTGGGTTGATGAACCCTAAATCATCATCGGTTATGAAATAACATGCAAACATGAAGATCGCAACCCTAAATATGGCATAAATAAGGTTTTAATCTATGAACACGAAGAACATGCGAAGAACATATTATGAACATATGAATGAACATGCAAAGCATATGAAGAAACTATGAATAAACATGTAAGAACATGAATATAAAAGATCTACATTAAAAATGATGCAAGAACATGAAGAAAAAGTTAGAAAACTTACCTATGTTGGCAAGAAATAAACCTTAATCTCCTTGAGTGTTTGAATGCTTAATTAGGAAGGAAATTGTGTTTAAGAACTCTAAAATTCAGACTTAAAGCTCTCAAAATCGGGCTTTAAGACTCTCAAACTCGGGATCCTTAACCAATGGGATGGAATTGGTTTATATAGTAAACTAAGGGGAAGATCCAACGGTCAGGATCATCCGGAGCAAGGTTGGCCGCCTGGCCATGATTGAAGACGGTGACAATGTTGGCCGCGTGGCCAAGGTCGGAGGCGCAGCAAGGTTGGCCGCGAGGCCAAGGTTGCGGGCTGACGTGATTCCTAAGCTAGGGTTTCTGCATGGTTTAAGGAAACCATATTTTGACCATATTTAGGGTGTTCTAGAATAATGAGACATATTTTGGGAATCCGGGACAAGTCTTTGCAAGGTTTCTAATTCCTATAAAGTCCTTGTATATTTGGGAAAGCCCTAATAAACTCATTTTCAGGATCGGGTACTAACACATAGCCTAGACGAGCGGAATTTACCATGCCCAAGCACCCTTCACTGGCAAACCCAACCTCAGAGGGGAAGAGAATAGAGGCAAACAAGCATAGTGCAAGATGGTCCAAAGAACGGTCAGAAGCCACGTCCATGTGCATAAAGTGTTGTGGCATCCAAGAAAGGTCAACATAGCCGCCCCTAGCATACCTATCAAAGTCCTCCACGGACACGCCAAAGGTCATCAACTTGTCCCTCAAGCAAACAAAGTCAAAAGGCAAGGCAACTTTACCCTTCCCTTCGTAGCCGCAAAGCGCTGCAATGTCCTCATATGTGGGTGTCATCTCGTTGAATGAAAAATTGAAGACATGAAGGGTGTCATTCCAAAACTTCCCACAGGCTTGTAAAAGGTTGGTATTGGAATTCATATGCAAGAGTGACCAAAGACACCTTATCCCATACCTTTCATCAAGTTTCCTACGGCTAGAACCAGAAAGTTTGGCAACCCACTTCTCCAAAGAAGTTATAAAGACCTTTTTCTCAAGACTTGTGATCCTAGCTTCATGATCCATGGTGAAAAGCAAGCAAAGTGGAGATTAGAACTCTAAATTACCTAAAAGTAGTGGCTGGTACGAATTCTAAGGGAACCCAAATTCCCCTTAAATACTACACAAACTCCAATTTTTGCCAGGAAAAGGGAAACCAGAGTCGGCGGCAGACTCGGCCACGCGGCCACATTCGTCCTAGGCCACGCAGCCACAATTGCTCTTGGCTAGGCGGCCGACTTTTCCTTGGCCACGCGGCCACTATTGCCCCATGCAGAAATTTCAGATCGATTGCTCCTACCCCGCAGCGGATCCATGCAAACAACGTACCTGCCCCTCCCCTTGGCTCATGCATTGTAGAAAAATTAGGAGCATTGTAAAATAATTAGCTTGTACAAATAGGTGGTCACAAAATCATTCTCATTCTAGTGCATAAATATACATTGTTAAATAGTTGTCCAGTACATATTTGTCTCTACTAGCTAACAGTACAGGAATAAGGAGAAGAGGATGGGTCCCGCCTAATCGGATTCCTCCTCCGTGGTGTCTCCACTCCGCGCTGAAGCTCGAGAGCTACCGGCACCCGAACTCCGTCCACAGACCGCTCAACCACCAGTATGGGAGGAGCCCGCACCGTTCGGAGACCGTTCCCGACGCTGGGGAGCCACGACATCATCCCGCTGGCAAGTGCAAGAATGATATGCCTCTCTCAATAGGCGCATCAGTACGTTCTCCCGCTAAACAAAACGAACGTACGCCTCCCGAGTCACCTGAAAGGGAAACCAAGGCAATGATTACAATGCAGAAATAACAAGTGTGTGTGTGCATGACTGAGATAAATCATAAGGTCATACCCCAGCGTCAGGCGGAGGAACAAAAGTCTCCTCGACAACATCTG
Organism: Campanula takesimana; assembly: GCA_026119855.1. Classification (NCBI taxonomy): domain Eukaryota; kingdom Viridiplantae; phylum Streptophyta; class Magnoliopsida; order Asterales; family Campanulaceae; genus Campanula; species Campanula takesimana. The sequence continues at coordinate 675,589 of JAOWBW010000540.1, forward strand.
CGGCCGTCGGCTCCAAGCTAATCTCCACCTCCCGGCCACCTCTCATCACCCTCACGCTACTCGAACGGGGAGGCATGTCCACCAAAGGCCGACTCCGACCAACATACCAGGCCGAGATCGATCCCTCTCCCGATAACATCCTAGCCCGAACCTGAGGGCTGATCAACCGAGTCCGCACATAGCCGGCGTAGTCGTCACTCCCCCTGTAATGCTCTGCCGAAGTGGGAGCCAAGAAAGTTTCCAACCTCGCAGGACGGAGCATATCCTGGGGAGGGTCATAAGGAGCCCACGGTAACGCACCAGCCCTATGCTGACGAACCACCCTTTCTCCGAGATACATGGCCTCCCCGGTGAGACCCACAAGCAGAACCCTAGAAGCGGTCAACTCCACTACATAGGGACCCACCGAAGCCTCATTAGCCGGACTCCATGGGTAAAACCTGACCCCGACAGGCTCAGACATCGCAAAAGCCCTCCTCAGATCGGCGGCATCCACCGTCTTCCTATCCCGGTTTCTGCGGGAAGGAGCCATGTTGCTCTTGCACCAGTACGACATGACAGGGACGACCTTGTTGGCACGCATCACCAACTGAAAAGGGGCGACACCAAAGATCTCGTACACCCAAGCCTGTGCATATAATGAGAGAAAAATTTCAGACCAAAAGATAAAGCAGAAATCCCAACAAGTGAAAAGAAGAGCAGTCAAGAGCATACCTCAAATGCGAACTGAAACCCGTCAAAGGCCGACGAGCTAGCCCTCGAGCAATGGTCCAATGCCCGATAAATCTCAGCCAAACCAGCTCCGCCCCAAGAAATCCCACCGACTTGGTCCAAGTCCACAAAAGCCCCTAGCAGTGAGTACCTGCAGACAGTAGCCCCACTGGGAAACAAGATCTCTGAAAAGCTGTACCATAAGAACAGCCGGACCAAGCAATCCAAATCATACTCCCCCCTACCAAAGGCCTCAATAGACATCTCCACCAAACGGTTCACCTTCCCGGCCTCCACTCCATGACCCTTAACACCTCCTCCCTGGTCGGTGTCAACCCCCAACAAAGCCTGCCTGTATTCCCACCGCTCCGACAAGCTCTCGTCAAAAGGCAAAGGGGTAGCAGTAAACCTCAACCCCGTGATAGCCGCGAAATCCGTCGGCGTGATGGTAATCTCTCCCCAACTGAAGTGGAAGGTATGGGTGGTGTCCCACCAGAACTCCCTGCACACCTCTATCGCCGCCGCCACCTTCAGGGTGCCCCCAACCGTGTGGACACTGTCAAAGAATGGGCCAAACCCCATAGCCTTGATCCGAGCACGCAAACCGCCCGGTCCCTCCGGCAGAGACGCCCACAGTTTGTCCACAGTCACTGTGGACCCACCAGCCTTGATCCTCTGCAGGTAAACACAGCACAGGTATGTTACACTCCTAGCAATTTACATTTCTAGCAATCTACATTTCTAGCAAATTACGATTCTAGCAATATATATTTTGTACAAAAGTGTGAAAAATGTGAAAAATAAGAGGAGCGAAAATTTGAAATTTACCTCTCGTGTCTCTGGAAGGCCCATCGACCAGTGACGCTCCGAGTCGATGTAGAAATCATAGTCTTGATCAAATGTTGACCGAAGAAGGCCGTCGCGAAAGTTCCGAGTCGCCGCTCGTGGTCTCAAACCGCCCCGTGGTATCAAGGGCGCCGCTTCAAAACCCGCTCCTGGGTCAGCCCCTACATTTCCCTCACCTTGAGGATCGCCATGCCACCGTTCTTGTTCTTGTTGTGGAGGCACATATCCACCTTGGCCCGGAAAATCCCTAAACAAGGCTTCGTTAATCCAATCCGCCATGTTATCCAAAGTATTTAAAGTAAAATCCTAAAAAATTATCGGATCCAAGCTTTCTCTCTCTAAAGCTCGAATTCTCTCTCTCTAACTCAACAATGGTGGAAGGAAGAAGAAAAGAAGGAGAAGAGGGAGGGTTTCTGGCGCTGTGACCAAGGACACGCGGCCACTTCTGCTCTCGCAATCCCAGCCGTCAGATCAGCGATCCGGGTGAAGGAGATCTGACCACTCAGCGTCCTTGGCCACGTGGCCACTATTGCAATTCAGTGACCTTGGCCACGCGGCCAACCTTGTCCTTTCAGACAAAATCTCATTTTTACCTCTAATCTTTTCTCTTTGTTCATTTTAGGCGCCCCTAGCCTATTTTGACCTTGAAATTTTGATCTTAAAATTTCCATTTTCTTTCCCATCTTCACCGCGATGGTCGGAACCCGTCCGTTTCTACCTCGTGTGTGCCCCAAATATTTGCTTAGGATTCACATGATTGCAGAGACTCATTCGCCTCTATGTCATGCGCATCCTAGATCGATCGTGATTGGCAGAGACCCGTTCGTCTCTAATTGCGAGAGATCCAGCATCTATTATTTTAGCGCGATCGGCAGGAACCCGTCCGTTTCTGATTGCGTTTACCCCGGCAGTTACCACTTCCACCTTGAGGCCATTCAGACTCCGTAGTCTTTATTGTCTCATTATCCCCCAATATTTCCTTAGGGTTCATATGATTGTAGAAACCCGTCAGCCTCTACGTCATGTGCATCCTAGAACGATCGCGGCCGTTGCGAAAGTTCCAGCATTTATTATTTCCATCTTGGGATTATTTAGACGCCGTAGTCTTTATTGTCCCATTATCCCTCTTACCTCCTTTTCCCAAATGACTTCATTGCTTACGAATTTTCGTTCTTCATACAAGATAGTATCCGTAGGATTGTAATCCCCAGCAGGAGTCTGATGCCTCGTTTCCCTAACGAATGTTCAGTCTTCATACAGGATAGGGTCCGTAGGTTTGTTATTCGCAGCTGAAGTTCGATGTCTCGTTTTATCCCAAAACTCTGAACTACGACCGACTTGATTCCTCCAAGGATACGTAGGAAACCTGAAAAGGTTCAACCACCCGACCGACATGGTCATCTCTCATCCCTGCAGTTGCATTTTCCCCGGCAGATGCATTTTCCCACAGATCAGACTTCTCCCCAGCAGAAGATGTTGCTCCCCACCAGTGGACAATCATTCCCAATTTCCCATCAGATCTGAACTACGTTTGGCTTGATTCCCCTGTGGATACGTAGGTCGCCTCCAAGGTTCAGCCGTTCCATCAATCCTTTCATCTGTTTTGAAACTCATGTTCCAGAACGGATCCTTCTTTTATCGTCGACCCTCCATTGCCTTGCAAGAAGCGTCGCCGAGGGCTACTGTTAGTACCCAATCTGAAAATGAGTTTATTAGGGCTTTCCCAAATATACAAGGACATTATAGGAATTAGAAACCTTGCAAAGACTTGTCCCGGATTCCCAAAATATGTCTCATTATTCTAGAACACCCTAAATATGGTCAAAATATGGTTTCCTTAAACCAGGCAGAAACCCTAGCTTAGGAATCACGTCAGCCCGCAACCTTGGCCACGCGGCCAACCTTGCTGCGCCTCCGACCTTGGCCACGCGGCCAACACTGTCACTGTCTTCAATCATGGCCAGGCGGCCAACCTTGCTCCGGATGATCCTGACCGTCAGATCTTCCCCTCAGTTTACTCTATAAATCCATTCCATCCCATTGGTTAAAGGGAGGGGAGTTTGAGAGTCTTAAATCCGATTTTGAGAGTTCTTAAACATTATTTTTCTCCCTAATTAAGCATTCAAACACTCAAGGAGATCAAGGTTTATTTCTTGCCAACATAGGTAAGTTTTCTAACTTTTTCTTCATGTTCTTGCATCATTTTTAATTTAGATCCATAATATTCATATTCTTAATATGTTTATTCATATGTTCTTCATAACATTCATATTCTTAATATGCTTATTCATGTGTTCTTCATAATATTCATATTCTTAATATGTTTATTCATGTGTTCTTCATAATATTCATGTTCCTAACATCTTTATTCATATTTTCTTCATGACATTCATATGTTCATAATATGTTCTTCATATGTTCTTCGTGTTCATAGATTAAAACCTTATTTATGCTATATTTAGGGTTGCGATCTTCATAATTACATGTTATTTCATAGCCGATGATGATCTAGGGTTCATCAACCCAAAGAGGATCTAGGAACTACTTCTAAACCCTAAACTTTAGGTAAATTCCCCCCCTCATTATGCGTGATCCCGATTCTCCTGCCTATTCTAAATTCTTCTCGAACTACGCTGACCTGAGCTTCTCACATTGAGAGGAACGTAAGCAATCTTCGGATCCGGTCTCAATCACTAACACACTACTAACACCGCATCATGATAGAAAGACCGATCAATTCGGGCAATAGGAGTGATAACGTTCAATATTCTTCTCTTGTTGTAATTTGACCCCCGAACCCACTAAAAATGCCTTTTTCAATGTTTTGGCTATAATTAAAACGGGGTGGCGACTCTCATATTTTTTATGTCGTTATGAATATTCCCTTTTGTAAATAAAAATAATCACAAGATACTTCCCATGCATCGCTTCATCGGAAAGGGGTATTCACAGTAAGATAGTGGGAAAGTCAAAAAAATAGAATAAGACTAATTCGGGTAGCCGCCCTAGTGTCTCTCCTCTTATGGAGTTTCATTCACAGTGGCAGCAACCTTAGGGCGCCTGTGGACAACCCTATTAGAATGCAGGGTGGGTTGGCCTTGGGCATTTTTTCCTTGCCCCTATCTGACCGCTTCGAGATCGTGGCCAAGGTTTTCTCCCTCTCAGCCTATCAATAATCGGTGTTCTTGGTCCGCGACTCCCTTAGTCTTTTGCTGCGTCTAAATCTTTCTACGGATGTCGAGGTTGCTTTACACACTCTTAGCCTCAATCTTCCTACTGCAAACTGGTACATGGATATGGGAGGAACTTCTCACGCAACATCCCGGTCAGGTAACCTTATGTCTTATTTTAATTCAAGTATTAAACATGGTATATTGTGGGTAATGGTAGTAAAATTCCAATTCACTGATTCAGGGTAAGGATATCACTTTAGATAAACCGCACCCTCCTTTCTCTCCCAAAAATGTTATTCACTATCCACACTGATTAATAAAATTACATCTAGTAATTATGTTTTCCTGTTCTCTCCAAAAATGTTATTCACTATCCACACTGATTAATAAAATTACATCTAGTAATTATGTTTTTGTCAAATTTGACTTTTTAGAGTTTTTTTAAGGCTTTTCGAATGGGGAGACGCTTATTGAGATGTGAGCGCCAGGGAAAGCATTACACCATCATTACCAATGTTAAGTCCAAATCACTCACACGTTATTTTGCTATTTCTGCTTTGACTCTTTATTTATGACACAATTTGTAAGGACATCCGAGCGCATCTACTATGGAAGCCTCAAGAAGAACAATCTAATAGACTTTAGTGTTTGGATATTATGCCCTAGGCCCTTGAGAAAGGCCTATGCATTACATCATAGCTTCATTGTTATAGAGATAACAAACGATTTATTATATCTTTTGCATGTTTATTATAATAATCATTGTCCTAGCACTTATGAAGAGCTAGCATGAGTTTAATGGATAATCATATGATGATTATGGTGCATAGGATGCGGATTAAACTTATTGGTACTTGTTGAGAACGAGGTACTGGATAGACCCGTTATGAGATTTATGTCATGGTCAAATGTCATAATTAAATCTCATAATAGTTATACATTTGAATCCTTAGACCTGAGATTATCATGGTCTTCCACATGATGAATATTATGTTTGACGTACTCAAACGCACCTTAACCGGGTAGTTATAAGGCTACCATTGGCATAATCGGATTCTAGTAGAGAAGAATGATAAGTCAAGATGTAATTTGTCCCTCTTCGGAGAGATATCTTCTTAGGCCACTCGATGAGTGAGATTGATGATAGTTCATGGCCATGCCCAAATGAATTGATGTGATCAATGTCATTTGCTCATATGAATTTACTCAAGATCGAGAAAGCATTGGACAAATATAAGTTGACGTGGACCATGACTTATGTCAAATATGATATCTTGTGATAAAGGGATTGTGATATGTTCTATAAGGTAACTTTGGACTTTCAAAGTTATACTGATTGGGTAGTTATAATGGCTTTCTAGAGTCCGCTTATGACTTACGGGTTCTGACTTGTTCGGACTCGTTGGCAACTTAGTATAATCCTATTGGGTCACACACATAGAACGGATTGAAAAGGCTAGAAAAATCTGGGATTCTGCACTGTCACGTACGGATGGATAGGAGGAGTCGGCTCCTAAATCTCCATACGGCTCCTAAATCGCCGTACGGCTGCCTATGCCGGGTCTGACAGATCCTGCAGTTTTCTTCTGGAGAAGGAATCCCGGGTCCAAAAGGAATTAGGTCAAATCTCTTATACATTAAGAGTGCCGGGTTTGCAGCCCCTAACCCCATGGATAACATAGGTTTTGGAAACCTATATCAATTGTTTATAAAATATTAAAATATAGAGAGGTAGGATTATTAATTTTAGATCTATTCATCAATTCAATAATCAATTAAGCAAAATAATTCCTACGAAGAAAGCGTTTCTTCATCAAGCCTTTAGCAATTACATCAAAAAGGTGTTCTTGATCTGTTCTACGTGTGGATACTGATAGAGGGTATTTGCTTTAGCATCTTAAAGTCCGTGTTCATGGATGCGATCTTCAAGGGTTTAGTTTCTTTCATCTTGTATTTAATTTAATCAACATGGACGGATCTGGGCTCATGGGTGTTTGATTTCATGTTATTATTCCCGTGCGCATGGTGCATCAAACCCAACAGTGGTATCAGAGCCCCGTTCATCGTTGATTATTTTAATATATCATGTTTAAAATTGTTTAATTTGATTATATGATTTGCATGATAATAAGATGAATATGTTATTAGGTTAGGGTTTATGAATAAAAATGAATATGAGAATTATGGTAATTATTATATTGATGTGATCTATATGAATAATTGCATGTTAGAGTTATCATAAAAAATTGAATTATGTGTATTGATAATTTAGATCTAATTTTATATGCAATAAATTGTTTATTCATGATATTGATTAGATCTATTTAAATTTGTAATCTGTAAATTCGTGTTAGTTTAATCTGATTAATGCATAACACAATAATGTGAATTGATCGAATTTAAAAATTCTGAAAATCTGGAATACAACACCGTACGCGCCCTAGGAGGCATACGCCACCTACAGAGCCGTACGGCTGCCTAGGGTTTCCGGGACAGATTTGTTTTATTTTATGGTTTTCCTGATTGTTCTGTAAATAGTTTATAGAATTCGAATCAGGAATTGAATCTGGTTTCAGATGGCATGGTTTCGAAACCGTGTTTCCTGAAATATGATTTAATCCAGAAAATTGCAAAAATCAGAACTCTGAAGAGTTTAGGATTGCTGTAGTCTATGAAATTGATGAAACAATAAAGGATCTTGAAACAAGACTGTCGTTCCATACGGAATTGGTGGTTACCTTATAGGGTTAGTTTCGGCCGTATGGAAGGTTATCTTGGTTTCCTTGATTTTAGTACGCAATTGTGGTTGCCTTATGACTTAGTTTCGGCCCGTAGGTTTTGTGCTCTCAACATATAGATGTTCTGCGAATTCAAAAGGTTTCAAATTTATCCCTATAAACAAAGTGCAAATTGTTTGCTGAGAAAGAAACTAAATTTGGATTGATTCATCATTTTGGCCAATGGCAGGCTTACGCCTTGTTTCTGGACATACGGATGAAACATCCAATCTGTAAATTGTTTACAAAGAATTTAGAATCTGTCATCATAATTATGCTACATAATTAAATCACAAGATTTTGCTTCTGTTAATTAATTTGATTAGTTATCATCCCATCCTTTATGCAAAGACTATATTATATTATGTTTGACATAATTAAATATATGATGCATGTCTCTATGTTAATAAACCTTCATAAAATTTTAAGTCATGTGCCAACCCATGATTAAAACACTTGTAAGTATATGGGTAGTTTTATGTGGGCTCTGCCAAAGCGAGGTGAATTAATTTTATTCATCTATGCGCAAGATGAGGAAACAGTGATTCCTATACGTTTAAAAATAGTTTGACTTAATTAGGCTATCAAAACTGTTTTGGGCCTAAGGCACAGATGAGATAAAACATGTTAGACATTAGATGTCTAAAGCCGACTCAAAGTTTTTGACTTTTTAGAGTTTTTTTAAGGCTTTTCGAATGGGGAGACGCTTATTGAGATGTGAGCGCCAGGGAAAGCATTACACCATCATTACCAATGTTAAGTCCAAATCACTCACACGTTATTTTGCTATTTCTGCTTTGACTCTTTATTTATGACACAATTTGTAAGGACATCCGAGCGCATCTACTATGGAAGCTCAAGAAGAACAATCTAATAGACTTTAGTGTTGGATATTATGCCCTAGGCCCTTGAGAAAGGCCTATGCATTACATCATAGCTTCATTGTTATAGAGATAACAAACGCGATTATTATATCTTTTGCATGTTTATTATAATAATCATTGTCCTAGCACTTATGAAGAGCTAGCATGAGTTTAATGGATAATCATATGATGATTATGGTGCATAGGATGCGGATTAAACTTATTGGTACTTGTTGGAGAACGAGGTACTGGATAGACCCGTTATGAGATTTATGTCATGGTCAAATGTCATAATTAAATCTCATAATAGTTATACCATTTGAATCCTTAGACCTGAGATTATCATGGTCTTCCACATGATGAATATTATGTTTGACGTACTCAAACGCTACCCTTAACCGGGTAGTTATAAAGGCTACCATTGGCATAATCGGATTCTAGTAGAGAAGAATGATAAGTCAAGATGTAATTTGTCCCTCTTCGGAGAGATATCTTCTTAGGCCACTCGATGAGTGAGATTGATGATAGTTCATGGCCATGCCCAAATGAATTGATGTGATCAATGTCATTTGCTCATATGAATTTACTCAAGATCGAGAAAGCATTGGACAAATATAAGTTGACGTGGACCATGACTTATGTCAAATATGATATCTTGTGATAAAGGGATTGTGATATGTTCTATAAGGTAACTTTGGACTTTCAAAGTTATACTGATTGGGTAGTTATAATGGCTTTCTAGAGTCCGCTTATGACTTCGGTTTCTGACTTGTTCGGACTCGTTGGCAACTTAGTATAATCCTATTGGGTCACACACAATAGAACGGATTGAAAAGGCTAGAAAAATCTGGGATTCTGCACTGTCACCGTACGGATGGATAGGAGGAGTCGGCTCCTAAATCTCCATACGGCTCCTAAATCGCCGTACGGCTGCCTATGCCGGGTCTGACAGATCCTGCAGTTTTCTTCTTGGAGAAGGAATCCCGGGTCCAAAAGGAATTAGGTCAAATCTCTTATACATTAAGGAGTGCCGGGTTTTGCAGCCCCTAACCCCATGGATAACATAGGTTTGGAAACCTATATCAATTGTTTATAAAATATTAAAATATAGAGAGGTAGGATTATTATTTTTAGATCTATGATCATCAAATTCAATAATCAATTAAGCAAAATAATTCCTACGAAGAAAGCGTTTCTTCATCAAGCCTTTAGCAATTACATCAAAAAGGTGTTCTTGAGTCTGTTCTACGTGTGGATACTGATAGAGGGTATTTGCTTTAGCATCTTAAAGTCCGTGTTCATGGATGCGATCTTCAAGGGTTAGTTTCTTTCATCTTGTATTTAATTTAATCAACATGGACGGATCTGGGCTCATGGGTGTTTGATTTCATGTTATTATTCCCGTGCGCATGGTGCATCAAAACCCAACAGTGGTATCAGAGCCCCGTTCATCGTTGATTATTTTAATATATCATGTTTAAAATTGTTTAATTTGATTATATGATTTGCATGATAATAAGATGAATATGTTATTAGGGTTAGGGTTTATGAATAAAAATGAATATGAGAATTATGTAATTATTATATTGATGTGATCTATATGAATAATTGCATGTTAGAGTTATCAATAAAAAATTGAATTATGTGTATTGATAATTTAGATCTAATTTTATATGCAATAAATTGTTTATTCATGATATTGATTAGATCTATTTAAATTTGTAATCTGTAAATTCGTGTTAGTTTAATCTGATTAATGCATAAACACAATAATGGAATTGATCGAATTTAAAAATTCTGAAAATCTGGAATACAACACCGTACGGCGCCCTAGGAGGCATACGCCACCTACAGAGCCGTACGGCTGCCTAGGGTTTCCGGGACAGATTTGTTTTATTTTATGGTTTTCTGATTGTTCTGTAAATAGTTTATAGAATTCGAATCAGGAATTGAATCTGGTTTCAGATGGCAGGTTTTCGAAACCGTGTTTCCTGAAATATGATTTAATCCAGAAAATTGCAAAAATCAGAACTCTGAAGAGTTTAGGATTGCTGTAGTCTATGAAATTGATGAAACAATAAAGGATCTTGAAACAAGACTGTCGTTCCATACGGAATTGTGGTTACCTTATAGGGTTAGTTTCGGCCGTATGGAAGGTTATCTTGGTTTCTTGATTTTAGTACGCAATTGTGGTTGCCTTATGACTTAGTTTCGGCCGTAGGTTTTGTGCTCTCAACATATAGATGTTCTGCGAATTCAAAAGGTTTCAGAATTTATCCCTATAAACAAAGTGCAAATTGTTTGCTGAGAAAGAAACTAAATTTGGATTGATTCATCATTTTGGCCAATGGCAGGCTTACGCCTTGTTTCTGGACATACGGATGAAACATCCAATCTGTAAATTGTTTACAAAGAATTTAGAATCTGTCATCATAATTATGCTACATAATTAAATCACAAGATTTTGCTTCTGTTAATTAATTTGATTAGTTATCATCCCATCCTTTATGCAAAGACTATATTATATTATGTTTGACATAATTAAATATATGATGCATGTCTCTATGTAATAAACCTTCATAAAATTTTAAGTCATGTGCCAACCCATGATTAAAACACTTGTAAGTATATGGGTAGTTTTATGTGGGCTCTGCCAAAGCGAGGTGAATTAATTTTATTCATCTATGCGCAAGATGAGGAAACAGTGATTCCTATACGTTTAAAATAGTTTGACTTAATTAGGCTATCAAAACTGTTTTGGGCCTAAGGCACAGATGAGATTAAAACATGTTAGACATTAGATGTCTAAAGCCGACTCAAAGTTAAGTGAACTATGGATCTTAGCCTACTTAAATTATATTATACAATTATTGTATTTGAAGGTGTATAATTTAGTGGAAGTATTTATGAAATACATTAAATATCTCTAAATGATAATGGTATAAAATATAGGTGTATATTTATTTGCATATTTGTGTAGAATATTTTAAACTTTAATTATATATAATTTCTTCGATCTACCCACTTAAAAGAATGAGGTTAACTTCTTTGATCTAGTCACGAGCTTAAAAATTGTTCTAAAGCAGGAACGAAAGTTATTAATTCTTAATAAATCATATTCCTAAGAAACCTAATGCTTTAAAGACGGACAAAGACATAAATTAGAATCATGTGGATGAATCTATGGATGTTAATTGTCCTACGACTTGTTATCATATGTTTAGAACTTGAGAAGTATCTGAAACATATGGATGCTTATGAAATAAGCAATCATGTAGGAAGCGTTCCTACAAGCAAGAAAGGCAAGAAAAGTTTGAGATTGATTAGAGCCTAACATTCATATGATGACTAAAAGGTATGTTAATAAGTTCTTTTGTTTTGAACATGAAGAGACATACTCCCTCCGTTTCATGAGAACTGAGACTAAAGGAAATGGCACAAGAACTAAGGAATACTAATAAAATAAGGAAAATGTGTGGTAGAAAATAAAGAGAGAGAATTAGTGAGGTAAATAGTAGTGTTGGTTGAATAAATGAGTGGTGGAGAATGAAGAGAGAGAATGAGTGGTGGGGTTGGGTGAATATAAAATATTAAGAAGTTTACCATTTTGGGCAGTCTCAATTGAGGTGAAATGGACGAAAAGGGAAATAAGTCTCAGTTCTCATGAAACGGAGGGAGTATTAATTACCTAAAAAGAATTAGTTATCAAGTTAGTTTGGAACTAACAAACGAACTTGATATTAATTCATAAGCGATATTTGATGTTTAAAATGCTAGTCTTAATATCAAATGAAAACCTTCTCAAACTTTAAAGGTTAATAAGGACAAGGATTTAAGATAAAGGCAAGACAAGAGTTGTCAAGCCTAAAAGAAATATTTATGGCTAAAACCTAAAATCCAAAAGATGTAGTTGCTACCATGGCAATAAGATTGACCATCGGATAAATTACAATTTGAATTAAAAGATCAAAAGGAAGGATAGTGAGACTATCACTTCAACTATTTATGTTATAAAACTTAATCATTCTACATCCAAGTTCTTGAGTATCGGATACCGGATATGGATCCCGCATTTGTATAAATGTGTAAGACTTGAGAAATATAAATTCTACTTAAGGAAGGTAATGATTAACCTATGAAGTAATAATGATGCAAAGGTTGCAACATTAATCATAGGAACTTGCGAAGTGTCTTTACCTAGTAGGTTCATGTTTTTTTTGAACAAATGGTATTATGTTCCTACTTTAAGTAGAAATATTATTTTGGTGTTTTCATTAGAAGATAATGGATATTTCTTATTTTGAATAAGGAAGTGCTCCATTAAATATGATTTGCTTTATTGTATGGCTAATCATACAATGAGACTTTATATTCTTATCTTGGAAGGACAAAATAATAAGTACTCCCTCTGTCCCAGACCAATGGTCACAATTTAACTTTTTTGGTCAACTGGGTCAATCTTTGACCATAATTTTATGAATATCTAGATATCTCTATACAATTCTAAAAATTGTTAATGATGGTATTTCTAATAGTGAAACAATAACGATTTTTAGAATATCATAGAGATATTTAGATGTTCATAAAATTATGGTCAAAGATTGACTCAGTTGACCAAAAAGTCAAAATGTGCCCATTGGTCTGGGACAGAGGGAGTATAACATAAATAATGGAAATCTGAATCTAAGTATGTAAGCGTTACATTTTATAGCATTAAAGTCTCGATCAAATGATAAAAACACATATCTAAAATTCTATGGGACGGATATTTAAACTCGCATGATTGCGAATCATGTGATATATGTGAATCTTGGAAATTAGTCAAGACACCTTTTACTAATAGTAGTGAAAGGAAATACTCTTTGGACTAATACATATTGATGTATGTAGTTCATTAAAGTAACAATGCTAGAAAGGATTTCATATCCCATGGCGAAAGTATGAATGTACTCTGATCTGATCAAAGTAACGAATATACTATCCATGGACTTGATGAGAATTCCGCAAAAGTCTGCAGAATAAGAAAAAACGGAATCTGGAAACGATCACTGTACGGTTTGCTTGGAGGTGTACGCCTGCTAATCAGCCGTACGGATATTGTTCCAGAAGTTTACAGATTGTCTGCAAATTGTAGTTTTTCACCTCATGATAAATCAAAATTGATCTTTAATTAACCTTCTGAATTATGTGCTGGAAACAGCTGCGCTTACACTAATTTGAATTTTATCTAAGGAGGTTCGACAGATACCATATTAGATATGGAATGAAAGAAACTTAGTTTGTCTTTCATAAAGATTTGTGATGTGACATTTTTGCGAAAAGTATTGTCTTGGACAAAATCACACCTAAACCTTGTTAATGTATTTTCATGGGATATCTTAAGGATATTAATTTTACGCCCTTTAGAGTACAAATCGTTTATTGTTCAAAATAGTACTTTCTAGGTAAATCGTTTATCTCTAAAGAACTAGTGGGAGTAAAATGTATCTCGAAGAGTTCGAGACCTAGAAAATGACATAGAACCTAAGATGGAAGTTGCCTACGTTCCCCCTAGGACAATAAGGGGCTCATGTCACCGTAGTTCGAACCGAACAAAAAAAAAAAAAAAAAACAAAGTTCTCTCGTAGTTTTTGTATGCTTTACTATTTTACTACCTCCAATAATGATTTATTTTGCAAATAGGGATAAAATCTTGTGAATTTCTGTATATTTATAATTTATTAAATATTTATCCTAGGTTCCATGATTAAGTTATTACTCCCTAATGAACTATCAATTTATACCATCTCTTTGGGTGTTAAAATTTTTGCTTATCTTTATCAAGTTATAGTACCCATGCATTATCTTATGTGAGATTGTGTGATTAAAGGGTAAGCATGAGTTAAATTGGACTTTGAGTCTCCTTGAAGTGAGTCCCAATTAAGTATAAAAATTCCCGAAGAAAAGGTCTTAGTTAAGAAGAGTGGGAGAAATGGCAAGGAGTGAAAGCATTGAATCGAATGCTCGCAAAAATGCGATAAAGGCATAAAATAAAAGGGATAGGTGGTAATATGATAATTCCCAAATCCTTGGTGTCAATCCCCATTCCAAGAATAAATAAAAATTCTTGTACCTACGAAGATCTAAATGGTCAGAAATAGTATGGATATATATATTAATATATATATATATATATATAATATATATATATAAATAAACAAATATAAAGGGGAATCAAGCGATAAATTGTATGGGGGCTCATCAAAGGAGAATCATGTGTTGAATTTTTCTTATGCTTGCTTTAATATGGTTTGAGTGAACAAGAGAATGTTTGGGTAAGATGCTTTATAAAGTTATTCGTATCTCGATAGGCTAAGGAATGGTATCTATATTCTATATACACAAGAGATTTATAGCTTGGTCATTTTGCCTAAGAAAAATATTTAATTTATTCTACGTGTATAGTCATTTGCATGGTTTTGTTCCTAAACCGAGTTGAGACGTATAGTAGTATGTTTTTCATGTTAACTACGGGAGAGACCCAAAAATATTATACTAGATTTTTTTATATAGTCATAGTAGTATCTATTTATCTTTTATTGTTGAGTAGTTTAGTTTTATATTCTTTATTTTTAGGGTTAATGACAATTTAGGGCCTGAACTCCAGGGGGTGCGTCTAAAAGGGGCCTCGATTTTTTTTTTCCCGCTAGATCAGGGATTCAAATGTGAAATTTTCGCCAGTTAAGGGTTTTTTGACGGAAATCGTTAGAAAAGTCAGTTAAGTGTCATGTGCATGGCACGTGATCGACTAAATGGACGGATTTGAATTTCATACTAACTATTAAGGGGTGAGATGTAAAAGTTTGAAACTAAAGGACAAAATTAAAAATATATCTCTCTAAAATATTACATCCAACCCCTTCTTCTTCCCAAATCAAACCCAGATCCAACCCCCTTCCTCCGGCACTACCACCATCTACTCCGACCCCCACCTCCACCACCATCACCGATATACTCCACCAAACCCATCACCCGCCATTAAATATCAAAGCAAACCATCATCCAAATCAAAACAAAAAACTCATCCAAAATCAAAACAAAAAAATCATCCAAATCAAAAAATTCAACAAATGTTTTGGCCATGAATATCATATACAAACCCAGAGAAAAATATGGACTCAAAGAGTTGGGCGTTTTCCCTCTGTTTTGGGAGTGGAATTCGGAGTCATCAATTTGGTAGAATGTCGGAGGCGAAATGCGGACTGTGGCGGCCATTTTCAAGGACGAGGGATTACAGAGAGGATGAGATAATAGAGAGAGAGAGAGAGAGAGAGAGAGAGAGGCGAACTGAAGCTGTAGGTGACTGTGGCGACGCTGCGTAGGTGGTCGTGGTGGCGATGGTTGAGGGGTTAGCCATGGTGGCGGCGGCCATGGGTGTCGGGCAGAGGGAAAGTGAAGTGGGGATGGGGAAGGAGATAAACAAAATCAAAGCATCAATTTATTTATTTTTTATTAACACTTTGACTTTCACTTTGTAAAAGATTTGATGATTCAAATAAAAATCTAAAAATTATTATCAATAATATTTTTGATAGTGAGTTAATAACAAATTTTTATTTTTTATTAAGATAATCAATTGTTTATAAAGTCTTGGTCAAATTACACTTAAGTTGACCATTTTGGTCAAAATGGTGGAAGTTGTTTTGGGACGGAGGGAGTATTATTTAGAAAATAATCTAAATCCTTTTATATTTAATATTAATTTGTTTAATAATTTTTTTTAATAAATTTATTTTATATATGATAATTACTTATTTTATTATATACATGATTATTTAGAAAAAAGATTATTTTTTTAGAAAAAGGATTATTTCATTTTTAAACCTTTTGAGTTTCAAAAATTTCATTAAAACCCTTACTAACTAATATCATTACAAATCCATCCATTTAGTCGATCACGTGCCATGCACATGGCACTTAACTGACTTTTCTAACAATTTCCGTCAAAAAGCCCTTAACTGGCGAAAATTTCACATTTGAAGCCCTGATCTAGCGGGAAAAAAAAACGAGGCCCCTTTTAGACGCACCCCCCTGGAGTTCAGGCCCTAAATTGTCATTAACCCTTATTTTTACTTAAGGACAAGTAAATGATTAAGTTTGGGGGTATTTGATGAATGGGTTTTTACTCATTCTATTGGATACTTTTAGACTAAATTATTGCTTTGTTCTCAAGCTTTTGTCATTTGATTAGTCTCTTTTTGTGTTTTTATTGTGTAGGGTGGTTATGTGCTCAATTTAGAAAAAAAGTGGAGGAAATGAGCTTAATTGATCGAAGTTGAGAAGGCCAAAGACTGCTGTGCAAAGAATGCTGAAATCCAGGGACCAATCTGCCAATTCTGAACTTCAAGATCAAACTGCAATAAACTAAAAATCTAGGGACTAAACTGCAAAATCATGCAACTTCAGTGACTAAAGTGTAAATTCGGATTTCGGGGCTACAAATTCAGCCTCACGCGCAAGCATTAGTAGGATTTGTTTTATATTTTGTTTAGGATTTTCATTTAGTTTCCTATTTCTTTTTGATTTCTTTTCCTACAAGTTTAGTTTTCCTTTTCTTTTTAAAATTAGATTTTAGTTTTTCCCTATAAATAGTAGACTAGGTTTTTTAGTATTTTTTTTTTATCAATCATGTAGCTAGTAAATATTTTGTAAGGTTTGCAAGGTTGGAAAAATTTGTTCTTTGTCTATGAAGAACAATTTCACCAACTACGAATTTGAGGTAACTATTTATCAATTTTATGCTTTAATATCTTGGATTCTTTCTCATTCTTATTCATCAAAATATTCTTCCTGCTAAATTATTTAGTTTCAATTATATGTTAAGATATAAATTGGCTTTAGAATTATTGGGTATATATTGTTGCACTAACGTGGGTGATTGTACGTTGACCATTGTTTTGATGATTAAATTCAATTGAGGACCTAACGGAAGTCAAAAGGATTTAGGTTCATGTGTTCTTGAGTGCTTCATGAATTTCTTGCATGTTGTATTGACCTAGCGGAAAGTATTAACATAAAGGAAATAATAGGGTTACAATCCGCCGACCGAACCGTCTCAATTCTTACATAAGTGAACGAATCCATGAATTGAGATTGATAACTTGATTATTATCATAGCATAGGGGAGATGATTGTGAATCTATATTCTGGAAATCCTATCATTTATATGCTAGTTCATGTTGATCACCTATCTTATATTATTATCTTTTATTTTATTGTTTTTAAATATGTTAAAGAACATATAATTAATCCAAGTCTCTGTGCTTCGACCCTTGTGTTTGCATATTGCTATGAAGATAGCTCGTGCACTTGCGAGGTATTATAATTTTGTCTATCAAGTTTTTGGCGCCGTTGCCGGGGACTTGCGCGTTAATTCTAGTTATTTGACTATTATTTATTTTTCTTAAAAAAAAAATATCTTGGCCAAGATGCAAAAAGAAAAAAAATATACATCATTTAGTTTTTGTTTCGTGTCACTCGAAAGAATCTCCTTGAGTTTGTGGGTTTATAGAGGAGTGTAAATAATGTCACCCTCCAAAAATATTTTCCTTTTCTTTTGATTGATTTTATAAAGTGCCTCCAATGTTGGTAAACCTTGCAAGATTAGTGTTATATATATATAATATATATATATATATTATATATATATTTAAAGCATAAAATTGATAAAAAGTTACCTCCAATTCGTAGTTGGTGAAATTGTTCTTCATAGACAAAGAACAAATTTCTCCAACCTGTAAGATACCCGCAGGAAAAAACACAGAGAAAGTGTCCCCTCGAGAATCAAACACGACACTTTATGTTCAAGAAACGGAGTCGCCACGTTAAATTAATTTTTAAACCCAATTTAACGGAAAAAGGTTTGAGAAAATGAGTTCGGGGGTCAGGTTACGTCCTGGGAAGAACTTTTCATCGTTCACCCAATCCGCCTCGGAAAAACCGAGTCTCCCTAAGTTTGTTGACAAAAAATGTGCAAGTGTGTGTGTGTGTGTTTTAAAATGGGAGAAACTGACTTTTAATAGAAAACAGTTAAAAAGTTAACAGAAAGGGGTTTATTTGCAAAAGTTTTGACAGAATGGGATTAAAACTGGAAAAAAACAATTCCCTGGACAAACCATCCGTACGGTTGGTGATGGTTGTCCTAGAAATTTGCAGATTTATCAGAAACAGTCCAGTTCCAGGCAGAAACAGAGCATCCTGCTGAAACTGGACAGAATGTGATCTTTTCAGATTACTTTGTGGTACAAGAACATGTATACCAATCATCCCTATGCCATTGATCATCAATTAGACACCAAAACACGTGATTTTGGGTATGATCAAGGCAATAATTGGGTAAAGAAAACAAAGTTGATGAACATGGCCTTTGAGCCAACACAACCATTTGGATGATTAAAGATAGAGACTTTAACCCCCCAAATGGATGATTTATTCAAGACAAAGCCTTGGGACATCCAAAATCAACATTTGGATGGATAAAGATTGAGTCTTTATCATCCAAAGGGACATTATTAAGACTTAGGTCAAAGTTTAGATGGTAAAGATTAGGACTTTACCACCCAAACTTGATTATCATAACATAAACATAAATATAAATATGCAAGGGCTCTCTCCAAATGTGCAATGGATCACCAAGCCAAAAGTAAAGACATTAAATTAAATGACATTAATATAAATGACATGAAAGTAAATGACATTAATCATAACAAGCCTTGATCATCTTTGGTTTGTAACCCTTAATCATGCACAAGGCATGAGGGCACCATGAATCATTTCAAGGCTTGGTTCCATTTAATAACCTCTCAAGAAATATAAAGATATTGCATAGATAAGAACATGAACAAGTAAATAAAGAAGTGAAGAGGAGGTGGTGGAGAAGGAGGCCTCACCAATGTTTGATTCTAGCCTATCTTCTCTCTTTCACTCAATTCTCACAATATTTGTGTTTTTATAGGGACCGAAGGCACCCAAACCAGCCGTACGGCTGGGCCCTTCTAGTACCCATACTATCCGTACGGCTCAGCCTGGCGAGCTTCTGGATTTTTCTAAGTTTAATTCCAGGATAGTCCTAGAGTTTTGGTTTATTATAGTGAGGTCCTAGCCTATCAGTTTTAACCCTGAATAGTCCTAAGAATTCCTCTAAGCTGGTTTCAGTTCAGATTGGGGTACTTACACAACCTTGCAAACCTTACAAAATATTTACTAGCTACATGATTGATAAAAAAAAAAAACTAAAAACCTAGTCTACTATTTATAGGGAAAAACTAAAATCTAATTCTAAAAAGAAAAGGAAAACTAAACTTGTAGGAAAAGAAATAAAAAATAAATAGGAAACTAAATGAAAATCCTAAACAAAATATAAAACAAATCCTACTAATGCTTGCGCGTGCGGCTGCTTTGTAGCCCGGAAACCCGAATTTACACTTTAGTCACTGAAGTTTCATGATTTTACAGTTTAGTCCATAGACTTTCAGTTTATTGCAGTTTGATCCTGAAGTTCCAGAATTGGCAGATTGGTCCCTAGATTCAGCAGTCTTTGCACAGCAGTCCTTGGCCTTCCCAACTTCGATCAATCAAGCTCATTTTCTCCCCTTTTCTTCTAAATTGAGCACATAACCACCCTACACAACAAAAACACAAAAATAACCTAATCAAATAACAAAAGCTTGAGAACAAAGCAATAATTAAGTCTAAAAGTATAATAGAATGAGTAAAAACTCATTCATCAACAATGAGTTGTGGAAATTCGTTTAAGCATACACAAGTTATTTGCATATATGATAGGATATTATCTATAACAAGAAATATTGATTTTTCGTAATAGAAAGTAATAAGGAAGTTATCATTGAGAATGATTGACCTATTACCTATCAAGATGCAATGTCCGCTCCGGATTTAGACCAAAGATTCGTTCCATGCTTCGCTCGGTTATAGCACGCTTCAGCTTATCTTCCATATGCGTACCCTCACTCCCAACACGTTTGCAAGTCTCCCCAAATCTCTCTTGCCGACTTTGCAAGCTTGACTTTATTTCTTTCCTTCTTCATGAAACCCTTCACCATAGCATTGCACCGTCTTCAACCTGTAATTCTGAAACTCAGATTTGATCTCACTGCTGCCTTCATGGTTGTGGGAAGAAGGAACACAAAAACAAAAAAGATCGAACCAAAAAAAATCGGAAACAAAGACAAAAAAAAAAACATATGTGGAAGCGTTTTGATCTTTCACAGCTCTGATGCCATGATGATTTGGCGTAAAGAAGGATGAACAAGAAGAGAAATTTCATCTTTCTTATTGATGAATGAACTTTTCTTAAACTTCTTGATTCAATAATAACTGTGTACAAGAGCCCTATTTATACTACGAGGAAGACTTGTGTGAGACGGTCTCACACGGTGAGACGGATCTTTATGAGAAAGGAAATGGGTTTACCCATCCCCGCCCATAAGGGGGTAAACCATTTACTCTCTCATCAAGATCCGTCTCACGTGTGAGACCGTCTCACACAAGTTTTTGTCTTATACTACTTGTACTACCTAGAAATAAGGAAAGTAAAATCAACTAGGAAACTAAATCAAATAAAACTAAGGAATGTGATATGATAAATCTTGGAAATCCCAAGCATATCTCAGATATCTTAACCGAGATATGATGATATCCTACGTTTGATTGTAAACCTCCAGGAGACAAGTCAATCGTGCACACATAAACTTGCCATATCCTTATGTTTTTTCACTTTATGATTTTTCACTTGAGAAGTTCTTTTCTTGATAGCTATAGTATGTAACATGGCCACCATATCTTTCAAAGATATTGTAAATTGATATTTCAAAATATTACTCGAAGGTTCATTGATCCCAAGTGGCTACTTGTAATAGTAGCCACCGACTCATTTAATGGTGGACCAATCCTTGAGCAAATATCAGTGTTATGATCATATGATTTTAATTTGGCAAGCGAAAAATATTTTACATGAGATCACATGAATGTTATTGAAACTACAGTAATACATGAGAAAAAAAACAGTAACTTTTGATAACCGACAATAGCTATATAAAGATCGATCAATAATTGCTCATTCATAATTTTAGATCAACAAAGATTTGAGTTTTTTTTTTTGTGAAATGAAAAACATTAATAGGAAGTCTTGTGTGAGATGGTCTCATACGTAAAACGGATCTCAAATACAGAAGAAATAGACTTTCCCGCCCCGATTATAAAAGGCAAACCATTTACTCTCTTTCAACGAGACCCACTCACGTGTGAGACCGTTCACCCCCCCCCCCCCCCCCCCCCCCCCCCCCCCAACAAGTTTTTATTAACCATCAATGGAACCGGCTCATTTAATGGTGGACTAACTTTAACTTCATTTCCTAGAAAAAAAGAAAAACAGAAAAAAGAAAGAACGAACTTTAACTCCATACATTAATGCCATTTTCCCTTGTCCTCATGCACCAAATAAGGCCACCGCCAACTCCATGAACCAAAGTAAAAGTCGGTTACCCTAAAAAAAAATAAAAAAATTAGCAAACGAGAAAACAATTTCATTCACAAGTTACAAGTTAAAAAGAGATGGCACACCACAAAGACTGGAGGCTCACCCCAAATAACAATAGCAGTTGCATTGCTTAACCTACAACAACAATATTTTCGATCAAAATCTTGAGACGATCGAATTTCACTTCAAGTAAAACTTGGACACTGCCTAAATCCGGCATTTAAGAAATCTCCCCTCTGATAATATTTTGCGCTTAGCACTTGATATATAGAATTCGGATTGACGAGTAAACGCCCACCATATATCTCAAAATCCGCGAACCATCGTTGTGCAGTAAGATCAATGGCATCCACTTCATTGTGCGAAAATGCAATCATCATCATTTTAAGACCAAAAAACAACAAACAGAAAACAAAGTGTTAAGTTTAATGCCTTTGAAATTGGGACGCCAAATTTAGTGGGTTAAATTAACAAGTTCATAATTCCGGGACAGAAGGAGTAAAAGGTTTTTTTGGCTAAGGCTCGAAGCCTAGGCCATAAAAACAGAAACTTTTGCCTTGCATTAACGCCAAAGGCTACAGTAACTTAGGCGCATGGGCCAAGTTTGACCAAAGTGGGTATTTTTGGTTTTCTTTGTGTCAGCCTAGCCTATGTACGTATTAGGCAAGGACTAAGAAAGGAATTGAGATTCCTAATTAATTGGTCAACCAGTATTAGGAATCCTAGTTAGAATTAATTAGGACTTAGTCCGGTAGATACAGGCGTGTATATTATACTCCCTCTGTCCCAAATTAATTCAGTTAGTCAGTTTGCTCAGTTTTTACACAGAACAGAGAGATCAATAATTCTAGATCTAGGGTTTGCACAGTCAGGAATTTTGTGATCAAAATTCGTGCAAAGTAGATTAGTGTGATCTTGTGTAATTGTTTCTCCAGTGATAATAATATTCTCTCCCCTCCCCGTGGACGTAGCCAAGTTGGTGAACCACGTAAATCTGTGTTCTTGTGATCGCTCTATTTTCTCATCAAGTCTAGTTCAATTGCTCTAACAAGTGGCACCAGAGCTTTGGTTCGTGGTTAGAGATTCAGGGATTCCGCTGCAGAGAACGAGAAGATGGGTCAAGGAGCAGATTCGATCGACAAGTTCAATGGGAAGAATAGTTTTTCTCTCTGGCAGATCAAGATGAAGGCTTTGTTGGTAGACAAAGATTTATGGGAAACGTTGGAGATTGCAATCAGGGATCGCAAGGATCCCAAGGGTAAGGCGATCACCACAGAAGAGTCAGAGAAGGACAAGCAGACAGCCGCGAAGGAGGCAGCAGCATTGAAGAAGTTAGATCAGAAGGCTCACGCCAAGATCATCAGACAGTTGGATGATGAGATCCTAACCAATGTTGCAGGAACAGAATCCGGAAGCGATCTTTGGTTAAAGTTGGAAGATATGTACATGACACGTTCATTGACCAACAAGTTATACCTGAAGAAGAAGCTGTATGATTGTCGTATGACAGAAGGTACGCCCATTAATGATCATCTTGATAGATTTACTTCTGCATTACTTGAACTGCGTAATATAGGAGTTGTTGTGGACGATGAGGATGCAGCCTTGCAGCTTTTAGTATCCTTACCTATGTCTTATGAACATTATGTCGATTCGTGCATAAATCGTAAGGATGGTATCTCTCTAGAGGAAGTGAAAACTTCTCTCAAGACGAGGGAATTGCGCCGAAAGGCGAGTGGGAATTAGACAGGTACCCAGTCATCAGGTTTGGTTGCTAGCAGTAGTGGTGGTAACAAGGGTTCTAGTGGGAAGAAGAACAATAAAGGTAATTCTTCACACAAGAAGGGTCCGAAGCCTGGGGATATTTGTAATTTCTGCAAAGAGAAGAGGCATTGGAAATTCGATTGTCCCAGAAAGAAGCGAGGCGAGGCACCAGTCAGAGCAGAGGCCATGGTGGCCAAGGGTAGCGGTTCAGATGAGGATTATGCTCTAGTCACATCAGAATCAGCACGTGCATCTGATGCGTGGATTCTTGATTCAGGAGCTTCTTACCATATCAGTCCGAGGAGAGAATGGTTTACTGATTACAGGCAGGTGGATGGCGGTGATATAAGCATGGCCAACAGTGCAGTCTGCAAGGTTGTCGGTATTGGTTCGATCAAAATCAGGACTCATGATGGTAGGTTTGTCACTTTGAACGAGGTTCGACACGTTCCACTTATGACAAAGAATCTGATTTCTCTTAGTCAGTTAGACAGCAAAGGGTTCAGCTTCAAAGGTAAAGGTGGAGCAGTAAGTGTATGTAACGGTTCAGAAGTGGTTCTGAGAGGCCTTAAGCGGGGCTCCTTGTATTTCCTCCAAGGAAGGACGCCTACAGGGTCAGCTATGGTAGCATCATCAGAAGTGAACGAGGGAGATATGTCTAAGCTGTGGCACATCAGGCTCGGGCACATGAGCATTCGAGGGATGCAAGAGTTGGCCAAGAGAGATCTTCTATGTGCCATAAGATCGATGATCTTAAATTTTGTGAGCATTGCGTGCTAGGGAAGATGAAGCGTAATAGTTTTCCCAAGGGCATACATAACACAAAAGGCGTTCTGGACTACATCCACGTAGATTGTTGGGGGCCTTCTCGTCAGGAATCTCTAAGGGGGCACAGGTATTTCTTGTCTATCATTGATGACTATTCGAGGAGGACTTGGGTGATCATCATGAAGCACAAGAATGAGGCTTTAAGAAATTTCAAGGACTGGAAGACATTAGTGGAAAACCAGACAGGGAAGAAGATCAAGAAGCTCCGGACAGATAATGGTTTGGAGTTCTGCAGCACTGAGTTCGATTCGTTTTGCAGGGAGGTGGGGATTTCTAGACATCTCACCATCAGAGGCACGCCACAGCAGAATGGTGTAGCAGAGCGGATGAATCAGACATTGCTTGAGAGGGCGAGGTGCATGATCTCCAATGCAGGGTTGTCTAAGCGGTTCTGGGCAGAAGCGGTTAGTACAGCATGTTACTTGATTAATCGTGGACCTCACGCCGGTATTGGCCTCAGAGTTCCCCAAGAGGTATGGACCGGTAAACCTGTTGATTATTCTATTTTAAGAGCTTTTGGGTGTACTGCTTATTATCATGTAGATGATGGGAAGTTAGAACCTAGAGCTAGAAAGGGAGTATTCATGGGGTATGGGGACGGTGTCAAGGGATACCGTATATGGTCTCCATCAGAAAATAGGGTAATTATCAGTAGGAACGTCGTTTTTGATGAGAATTCTGTTATTAACCCTATTATGAGATCTACGATTGTTTCGAGTGTTGGCGGTGTTGATAAACAGGTGGAGCAACAAGATACTGAAGAGTTAGTTGTCCCACAGTCAGATGTTGATCAGGATCCACCGACAGAAACAGAGACTGAAGCACCAGAAAGTTCAAGTTCAGTTCCTGAAGAACATGGGTTAGCACAAGGAAGGTCTAGAAGAGCTAATTTCGGGAAGCCTCCGGAGAGGTATGGATTTGAAGACATGGTGTCTTATGCACTGCAGGTTGCTGAGGAAGTGGAGCCCGGTCTTTCGGAACCTTCCACTTTCAAGGAAGCAGTTACATGTTCAGAGTCATCTCAGTGGTATGCGGCTATGGTTGATGAGATGGAGTCTCTTCACAAGAATCAGACTTGGTATTTGACCAAAAGGCCAGAAGGCAGAAAGATTGTGACTTGCAAGTGGATCTTCAAGAAAAAGGAAGGGATGTCACCGGCAGAAGGGATCAAGTATAAAGCTCGCGTTGTTGCAAGGGGTTTCACACAGAGAGAAGGGGTGGACTATAATGAGATATTCTCACCAGTGGTCAGACACACTTCGATCAGAGTGTTGTTAGCAATAGTAGCACAAAGGGATTTGGAGCTTGAGCAACTAGACGTCAAGACAGCTTTCTTGCATGGAGAGTTGGAGGAAGAGATATACATGACACAGCCGGAAGGATTCCAAGTTCCTGGTAAGGAAGATTATGTTTGTAGGTTGAAGAAATCCTTGTATGGACTTAAGCAGTCGCCTAGGCAGTGGTACAAAAGGTTTTGACAGCTATATGACAGAGATCGGATACACGAGGAGCCCGTATGATTGTTGTGTGTATCACAATAAGTTGGTAGATGGGTCGTACATCTATTTGGTGCTCTATGTAGATGATATGTTGATAGCAGCAGTCAAGAAGTCAGAGATTCAGAAGCTGAAAGGCTTACTGTCCGCAGAGTTTGAGATGAAAGATTTGGGTAGCGCGAAGAAAATTCTGGGTATGGAGATTTATAGAGACAGAGCCAAACGAAAGCTGTTCTTATCCCAGAAAGGTTACATCAAGAAAGTTTTAGAGAGGTTTGGTATGTCAACAGCTAAGGCTATAGATACTCCGAGTGCAGCGAATGCACGGTTGTCAGTTGCGTTTGGGCCCAAGTCGGTTGAGGAGAAAGAGTATATGGCTCGAGTACCCTATGCTAGTGCAGTTGGTAGTTTGATGTATGCTATGGTGTGCACTAGGCCGGATCTTGCACAGGCAGTTAGTGTTGTTAGTCGGTTCATGGGTAATCCGGGTAAAGAACATTGGCAGGCTGTGAAGCGGATCTTGAGGTATCTTAGAGGTACCAGTGATGTCGGTCTCATCTATGGAGGTGGAGCAGAGTATGCAGTAGAGGGGTTCTCAGATTCGGACTATTCGGTGATGTTGATACAAGAAGATCGATGACCGGATATGTATTCATGCTTGGTGGGTCAGTTGTCAGTTGGAAGGCTACATTGCAGGCGACAGTGACGTTGTCTACAACAGAAGCAGAATACATGGCATTGACAGAGTCCGCTAAGGAAGGAATATGGTTGAAGGGATTGATCAGCGATCTTGGGATACATCAGGATCAGGCTATTATTTATTGCGATAGTTTGAGCGCGATTTGTTTGGCCAAGGATCAAGTTCATCATGAGAGGACCAAGCACGTTGATGTCAGATATCATTTTCTAAGGGATGAGAAACGGGTAAAGGTGAAGAAGGTAGGGACGGCGGACAACCCTGCAGATATGTTCACGAAACCCCTGACTGGGAGCAAGTTCCAACATTGTTTGGACTTGCTTAATGTTCGCAGCTATTAGATAGCAGAAGAGGTGAGGGGGGAGGAAAGATTTGTTATTTGGGAGATTCAAAGTCAAGGTGGAGATTTGTTAAGTTTAATGCCTTTGAAATTGGGGATGCCAAATTTAGTGGGTTAAATTAACAAGTTCATAATTCCGGGACAGAAGGAGTAAAAGGTTTTTTGGCTAAGGCTTGAAGCCTAGGCCATAAAAACAGAAACTTTTGCCTTGCATTAACGCCAAAGGCTACAGTAACTTAGGCGCATGGGCCAAGTTTGACCAAAGTGGGTATTTTTGGTTTTCTTTGTGTCAGCCTAGCCTATGTACGTATTAGGCAAGGACTAAGAAAGGAATTGAGATTCCTAATTAATTGGTCAACCAGTATTAGGAATCCTAGTTAGAATTAATTAGGACTTAGTCCGGGTAGATACAGGCGTGTATATTATACTCCCTCTGTCCCAAATTAATTCAGTTAGTCAGTTTGCTCAGTTTTTACACAGAACAGAGAGATCAATAATTCTAGATCTAGGGTTTGCACAGTCAGGAATTTTGTGATCAAAATTCGTGCAAAGTAGATTAGTGTGATCTTGTGTAATTGTTTCTCCAGTGATAATAATATTCTCTCCCCTCCCCGTGGACGTAGCCAAGTTGGTGAACCACGTAAATCTGTGTTCTTGTGATCGCTCTATTTTCTCATCAAGTCTAGTTCAATTGCTCTAACACAAAGAAACACAGGCTCTCACAGAGGAGAGAAAACAACGGCTCTCACTATGGAGAGAAAACAACGGCTCTCACAGAGGAGAGAAATTTATTATACATTAAAAGGGAAAAACTGAAAAATAAAAATAAAAATCAATAACACAATTGTTTGTAATCTCAACGAGTTGAGATTACAAAAAATTGTGTTGTTGAATGAGTATAACAAGAATGAGCACCAAAGAAATGAAGAAAAAACTGTGTTTTTGAAGAATTGGAAATGGAAGAAGACAAGCGGGTTTTTTTTCATGGAAGAAGGAGTCGGTTACTCTAATTAAGAAAGAAACGTTGCTTTGGCAACCGACAAAAGCTATAAAGACCAAATCTAAGCAAATCATAATAATAAGGTTAATTTAGATAAGGTGTGTGTCAAAATTTTATAAAAAATTGTAGTAAATCTGTAAATATTTTAGGACCAACAAATTCTGCTTAAAATGTAAATATTTTTTGATGAAGTGAGTAACTAATAAATATGTTGATAAACTGAGATGTTTAAAGAACTAGTTCATGATTTTTTTGGAGTTAAAAAAATGCCACAAAAATTGATGTGCCATGGTTTTAGGGCAAATTGCAGATTGGTGACTTCAGTTTGCCACATGTTTGCAATCCCCGACCCTAGATTTCAATTATGGCAATCAGGGACTTAAGTTTGTCAAATTTTTGCAATGTGGTGAATAAACTAACATTTCGTTAATTTTTTAACGGACCTAAACACATGTGCCTCGCACATGGTATTTTTAAAGGGTAATCTTGTCAATTTATGGAGGCTATGCAGGGCATGTGTTTAACTGAGAGTGTAAGGCATGTATTTTAACTAAGGGGGTGAACTGCAAGTTTTTTGAAATAAAGGAAATAATTAAAACAATTACCCATCTCCATCTTCTTCCTCTGTCTTCTCTCTCAGCCTCTTTCTCCGCCATCACACCCACCACCACTCCCACCACTACCTTCCATCAACCCCACTTTTGGTCGGATCGAAGGAATGAGGATGTGAGGGAGCTCGAACAACTTCTTTATTTTCAAAAACTTGCAGTTCACCCCCTCAGTTAAAATACATGCCTTGCACTCTATGCTAAATACATGCCCTGCATAGCCTCCAGAAATTTGACAACATTGCCCTTTAAAAATACAATGTGTGAGGCACATGTGTTTAGGTCCGTTAAAAAATTAACGAAATGTTAGTTTATTCACCACATTGCAAAAATTTGACAAACTTAGGTCCCTGATTGCCACAATTGAAATCTCGGGTCGTGGATTGCAAACATGTGACAAACTCAGGTCACCAATCTGCAATTTGCCCATGGTTTTATTAGTGCTTTTAATTAGAGTATGTCAGATCCACAATTGATGCAACTAATTAAATTGAGTTGGTCTCCTGTAAAACGCGTTTTTCCTAGTGGTTAGGAAAAACGTGTTTTTCAAATCAAATCATCTGGCGGTCTTCAACACACTTACTGGACCTTCGTAACACACTCATCCTAAACATTGTCACTGGCTATCTATTAACACATCTGTTACTCTAAAAAAAAATCAGAAAAAAACTTTTGGCTATCACTTTCAAAGCTCCTGCTATCAATCGCATATCAGGAAGACTTTATATTGATATCCAGTACCCTTTTGGCTATCACTTTCAAAGGTTCTGGCTATCAATCTCATATCCAGAAGGCTTTATATTGATATCCAGAATTGTTGAGAAGTTCTGATTATTTACAAAAACGACCCTTCTCGCTATCACTTTCAAAGGTTCTGACTATCAATCTCATATCCAGAAAGTTTTATGATTATATCCAAAACCGTTGAGAAGTTCCGTTTATTTATAAAAATGTCACCGCGCGTTTTTTAAAGAATTTTGATGTGTTTACAAAAATGCCACAGCGTTTTTTTAAAAAATACGTTTTTCCTAGGAGTTGGGAAAAACGCGTTTTTTCAAAGATTTTGTGAATTAAATTTGTTGATGATATAAGGAGTATATATCATTAGTAAATCTTGGAGAGATATTTGATGATCATAATATTTTGAGTAGGTCTTACAAAAAAATATGAATAAATTAGGAAAAACGTGCAAACACGTAGAGATATTTTTGTCAATAAGTAGAACTTCACAAGTTGGCGCTTTTTTGTAAATATGTGGAACTTCGCGCGTTGTCAGTGTTAGTATTTATGAGTGTCAGTTTTCTCGTTTAAGTGTATCTAATATTATGTTATTAGGTTGCTACTGGGGGTTATAAGAGTGTCACTTGTAGTGTTTGCGAGTGCTAGTTGTAGTGTTTAAGAGTGCATGTTGTAGTGTTATTGAGTGCCAATGGGGTGTTACAAGAGTCTCCATGATAGTGTTTTAAGTGTGTCATTTTATGTGTTAAAGAGCGTAAATGCATGTGTTTAGTGAGTGTCATTTTATTTTATTACGTATTTTCAGTTATGAAAAATTTGATTAATATCTATGTATAGTTCCTAAATATCTATCCAAAGTTTAACTAAATATAAATATCTATCCAAACATTTACTAAATATCTATCTAAAGTTTAACCAAACATGTGACTCCTCTCATCACAAAACTCAAGAAAGAAAAAAGAGGGTACTTTTTAAAGATAGAGACGTTTATTTATATAGATATTTTTAAATTACACATGAAACTTTAATAATTTCTCATGAGACTCATGACTATTTATTAACTATATTGAAAGGACAAATAAGTGGGGAATCTATTTATCTGAATAAAAGTATTAGCAAATAATCATAACATAACTCACCCTAATGAATCTCCTTATAATACACAACTAAAAATCTAGAAGAAATTATTCTTTTAAAAGATATTTCACACTCTTCAATTTACAATAGTCAGAGTATGAGTATCAATCCTTGTAAGTTATAAAAAAATTATTATATACATGATCTCAATATTAATGATATTTTGTCAATGATTAATAACAAAAAATTACGATGGAAGAAGTAAAATGGATAGTTTTGTTGAGATTAAAAGTTGGCTTATTGAGCATATAAATTCAACTATTTTGTATATTAATTTGAGAATTGAGAATATAACTTACTTTATTTTTTTGTTCAAAAGAAAAAAAAATAAAAAAAATTAAGTCATTAGCATGAAATTATGAGTTTTGGTCAGTGACCAACGACTCACAAGTGAGTATTGTTGGTCATGTCTCCTTTATTTTAATTAGGACAACTAATAAATCTCTTAATTAATCTATTTCCCACTTATAAAAACGTGGTGTTAGTTCATTATCACTATTCATATATTAATAATCATCACATTTTTAACGAGAGTAATCATTAGCCATCACATAAAACATAATTTTTTTCCGTTTTAAAATATTTGTTGTTATTAAAATAAAAATTATCACAAAAATACTCTTTAATACTATTATGATCAAACATTAACCTTTGTTTGCCAAAGATACCCCTATTTTGTTAATATGAATAGTCATTGTACAAGCATTTCATTACTTAGATATTAAATTAATTTAATATTAAATTTAGTCTTATTTTATATGTATTATTGTATGTTTTAATATATGTGAAAAACTAAAACAACAAGTATATTTTGAGACGCATATTTTCTTTGTTTCAGCGCATCCCCGGTCCCTTTTCCTTAACTATGTTAGCATAGCATTCAATTGCAGGGAAAGTGGAAAAGCCGATACAAATAATCAATTTTATTATTAGTAAAAAATAAATGAAAATTCGTAAGTTTTTCATAAGCCCACGTGTAAATAATTTATCTCCATTACTTTTTAGTTAATAAAGTCAAATGAGTTTGTTAATTCTAGAGCTAAGTTATACTACCTGTATATCAAATTTTTTACTTTTATTTTATCTGTCAATTTGATTAAAACTTGAACAAATAATTAATAAATTTTTGAGTGTCTTCAATAATTTATATTTATCAATAATAATTTACTAATTTCATGCACATTATTAAAATCTAATTAAACTGTAATGAGGAAATAATTATTTTATTGGAGTGAGTAGTTGTTCCTTATTATTAATTGATTCTGTTTTTAATTTTTAATTTTTATTTTTATTTCCGGAAAGAAATTAACTATTACTAATTGATTTTGACTCCTCTCTGTTTTGTGCATTAATAACTGTGAGAATAAGACAAGAATAATATCAGGCGTTCCGTGATTAGCTCTTGTTTTGACACACTTTTAGTTTTTTTCTAGACAGCTTAATAGGATGACTAAGTCTAAGTATTACATTAGGGTATACTGTATATGTTAAACGTTTTAAATAAGGCGATCAATGTCTTTATTAAGTTTACCTTATCTTATTTATTTCCATAATGATAGACATAATTTTTTTTTAGATATCAAAACTTACATATTTATGGAAACATATAAATGCATATTGCACTATTTATGAAACTTAACATGTTCCCTTAAGGCACGCGGTAGAAAAATCGGATGCCGTAATTGCTAACAACTCAACAATCGAAAATCTGAGTGTCCAATTATTAGAAATTAAATACTCCATCCGGTCCAAAATAACTGTCACTTTGGGACCAAAATTTTGGTCCAAAATAATTTACTTTTGAGCTAAATGTCTTTATTATCCTTTCATTGAAACTTGTTATCTTTTATTAATTATCTTAGTGTGAGACATTAATGTAAGAAAGTTGCACACTTAATAGGGTTAAAGTTGGAACTTTTGTCACTAAGTCATGATAATTATTACATTTTTAAGAGTTGTGCAAATGCAAAAAAAGACAGTTATTTTGGACCGGAGGGAG
The DNA here is from genome assembly GCA_026119855.1 of Campanula takesimana. Lineage (NCBI taxonomy): Eukaryota > Viridiplantae > Streptophyta > Magnoliopsida > Asterales > Campanulaceae > Campanula > Campanula takesimana. The sequence continues at coordinate 708,103 of JAOWBW010000540.1, forward strand.
TATATCAGAGAGAGAGAGAGAGAGAGAGAGATTTTAGCATAACCATGGAATCTTTTGTATATATTTCACACATAACAGCATAATTTTGATTTTCTTAATATACACGTTAGAATTTAAACTTCAAATTCATAAGCACATCCACTAAAATGTGTATGCTTATGGATTGAGTTTGAAATACAGAACAAAAAGATTTACTGTGACAAAATATTCAACAAAGAGGCTCTTGTTCTAACCAAGCACCTAAATATGCACTCCAACCCTTTATCCAAGCTTTCAATTTCAACCTCTATTTCCTCCAATCTCGTTTGTGCAATTTGAAACTTATCACCTTCATTACTTGAACCAATCTTGCATAAATTGAGCAATGCATAATCTACACTTTCCAACTCATTCATTGGGACCCCTAATTCTTGATCATCACTCCCCTTAAGAATCAATTTTGAAACCAATGACCATTTAGTTGGCTTTGACCTCGAAACAATCGATGTAGAGAAGAAAAGAAATATGGATTCGAATATTGAGGAAGTCATTTCACTAACTTCCACAAGTACTCGAATAACTGCTATGACGTGATCATCAAGAACCACTGTGGGAGGATGAGTACTACTTGTATGATCCACTTGCTTCAATTCCGCAACCCATTTCTTAGCATCATTCTTGATTCTCTTTCTAAAGGAGATGTATTCGGCTACACTGACTTCGGTGCTTGAATCTCCCTTTCTTCTTCGTAGAGCACATTGAAGATCTCTAACTTGCGCTTTGATTTGTGACATCATATCTCTCATGATACCACAAATATCAAGGAATCGAATTGATCCATCCAAGAACTCATTGACCCACTTCTCGATTTGATGGTGGGAGAGCGCTTGTTGGGTCAATGGCAAATTCATAAGGTCCTCCATACATTTGTACAACATCGATAACCTAGATAGGCCGTCACAAATACTCTTTTCTGTTGACAAAGACGACGCCTCCCATGTCTTGAGCTTGTTGAGCTCTTGCCCTATTCTAATTGTGCTAGGATGTGATCTACAAGGCAAACTTATTGATCTTATTTTGTACCAAGAAGTGAGGGGTTTTGTAGAGAAAGCCATTTGTGCTCTTATGTGAGTAATAGCAAAACTTAGGCTCAAAAAATATTTATGATCTTTTGGTGTCTAGTTTATGCAATGTTGCTTGGCTTTTTATACTTCAAAAGGGGCATGTTGGGAAACATAAAATAATTGATTGCAATTGTTTGAGCAAGTGGCAAGGTGGTGGCTTTGCTTTGATATGTGGCGGCAACAATTATTCCAATAATTTACCCTTTTCTTTAATGAACCAATGGTTATGGGAAAGGGTATGAGGTGTCTTTTACAAGGGTAAATATAAAGTTACAACAAAATGTCACAAATTTGATTTACAAAATGATGTGTCAAGATTTTATTAGTGTTTTAATTAGAGTGTATCGGGTTCAATATCGATGTAACCAATAAAATATCACCACCTCATTTTGTATTCATTATTTTATGAAATTATTTTATGAACTTTGTTTGTGCCCTAGCAATTGTCCTTTTTACAATTATGGGTCATCTTACATACTGTAGTATTTTTCTCCATTATTGCCACGTTATCATGTGTTTGGTAACTGTTGGTTTGGGGCCCCCTACACATCTGTTTACGTGGCTGGTTTAAGCAAAATGGTTGGTCCACGTATTAGCTTCTGTACACGTGTCGTTATTTGATTCTTGACTTACGGTGCCAATGAGCAGATAGGGTGTAGCATTATTTCTTTAACCATACATTCTCTCCGTCCCATTTTAAATTGCAAAATTTGTTATTTTGGGTGTCTTATAGAAATCGCAAAATTCAAATGTGGAAAGTTTTTAATAATTTTCAATTAATGGGATCCATTTGTCATACTCATATCAACTAACCCATGTACTATTCCCTACCCCTTTCTTTCCTACCCAATTGTTTAGATGCATGACTGAAACTTGGCAGGGCATGGAGGATCGGTCTAGTTTCACGGTTAAATTTGGAGGTGAAGCCAAATTAAAGTGACAAGTTTTCAAATTATATTTTTCGCGTAAGGTAAGAATTATTTAAATCCTTCTCAAAATAAATGTTAATATTCAAAATAAATAAGGAAGGAGGCTTACAGGAACATGAAGTTTATGATTTTACGTGCAATATATTCTTTCTGTTTCAAAATAATTTACTCTATTTTTTTATTTTTTTTTCAAGTTTTTCATTGGTAAGTTTTGTTGGAACAATTTTAATCCCTTGAATGCCATACTGTAATAAGTTTGAGAAGGAGATGAAGGCGGAAGCGTATACCTGTCGAATCCATGATTGATGTTGTAGGGAGAAATAAGAAGAAAAAAGTATTGAGGGGACGGAGTTCTTCTAAATGATAAATGCCTTTCTCTCTAGATCTTCTAAGAATGAATGAAGAGTATGAATGAGAGAATAAGAGAATGTAGTATGTTTCTAGGCTTGATGGAAAGGCATTTATATAGGAAACAAATAGGCATTTCATTTAGGGACCACACCCTTTCAACCTAAAGTGATGTTAAATTACATTTTTGCCCATCAAAATTGGTAATATTACATCCAAAAATTCTATACATTATTATTATTAACTACACTTTATATTAACATTATAATAATGATTTATGTATGGAAATACTATATGACTTGTTATGCAAGTCATGTTCTAACAATCTCCCACTTGGGTTGCAAAACAAAGTCTTTCCTTAAAATCTTAAATATAACACAAATGACAACCCTTATGTGCGCACTTTGTTGTCATCCATAACAATCTCGTCCATTAGTCATACACGTATAAGGACTAAAGGGGCAGTCGTTGTAATTGATTCGCAACTAAACCCACAATAATCACGTATACAAATCCAACTAAATGACATAGATCAAAGTGTAGATGTGTAGCATGGAACATAATGAATATATCCATATTCTTCCAACTAGTCCAACTTAACCAAATGAGATCAAAACTTTAAAACAATAGAACAACTAATGAAAGAACAACACAAACTCCCACTATATTAAATGTTATCAAAGTTGTTACACCCATATGAGCAACATGCTCGTGAAACACTGAAGATGATAACGCTTTCATAAATGGATCCGCTAATATGGAGTTTGTTTCTATAAGTTGTATTTCTTTTTTCATTTTCCTTTACAACAAGAAACTTTAATGTCTATATGCTTAGACTTTGATGAACTCTTGTTGTTACAAGACTGCCGTCCGATTGTCACAATAAATCTTAAGTGGTCTTTCGACACTTGTTGACAATTCGAAGTCCCTTAATAAACTTATGCAGCCATATAATTTAACAAATATCAGAATACCTAATGATCTCATGATGATCCGATTTCAAATATATAGGCACGTAGTTCTTTAATGTTTTTGTAAATATCCCATCATTCTTTTGGCTGCAACCCAATGTTCTCTCCCCGATTGCTTTGGTATTGACCAAGCATCCCAACAATGAATGCAAAACTTACGCATACATTAAGCTTCCTACTGCTGATGCAAAAAGGGATCTTTTCCATATACTTGGATTCAAAATTACCTTTTAGAACACTGTTTGAGACTAAACTTGTCTCCTTTAAAAATAGGGGTGTCATGTGGTTTATAGTTTTGCATGCTAAACTTTGTAATACCTTTTCTATATAGGCTTTTGTGATAATCCTAAAATACCTCGTGAGCGATCACGGTAAATTTGGATTCCTAATACAAAAGATGCCTCACCAAGACCTTATATTTTGGGAAAGAAATTTCTTAGTTTCCTTAAGAAGGTTCATATCATTACTAGCAAACAAAATATCATCCACATATAAGACCAAAATTATAAATTTACTCCCACTGAACTTATGGTATACACAATCTTCACCAAGATTCGTTTCAAAACCAAATGAAAGAATAACTTGATTAAATTTTAAGTACCATTGACGAGAATCTTGCTTGAGTCCATAAATGGATTTCTTAAGTTTACAAACTAATTGATTAGTTTGATCCAAATGAGTCACCATTAATGTCTCCATTAAGGAAAACTGTCTTTACATCCATTTAATGAAGCTCAAGATCAAAAGGTGCTACTAGTGCCATAATGATCCTAAAAGCATTTTTAGAAGATACCGGAGAAAATGTTTCTTTATGATCAATGCATTCCTTTTGAGTAAAACATTAGCGGCAAGACGAGCCTTATATCTTTCTAAATTACCTTGTGAATCCTTTTTGGTCTCAAAGACCTATTTACACCTAATAGGTTTCACATCTTTAGGTAATGGAACAAGATCCCAAATGTCGTTGTCTTTCATAGATTTGAACTCTTCCTTTATGGCATTGATCCACGTATGCAAATTAGGACTATTAATGGTTTCATGAAAGGTGAGAGGCTCATCTCTCACTAAACCTAAGTGTCCTTCATTCTCGGCAAGATACACCTTATAATCATCCGGAATTTCACTCCTTCTTACTCTATTGGATCTCTTTAAGGGCACCAGTTCTTCCTGATTTTGAGGTTGTTGAATATTTATAGGAGAGTCATTGTTTTGAATTGTATGTTCCTCTTGGATTTCAGGTAAAAAACCTTGATTTCCAATGGGAACTAAGGGAAGAGGTATAGAAATGGATGCCTCTTCCTTTTCAAATTCAAAACTATTCCTAATTTTCCATCTAAATTCAACATCCTCAAAGAACCTATCATTTCCCGTTTCAAAAGGTTCTAGTTTTCGAGTTGTAAAATTTATAGCCCCTAGATCTCTCGGCATGCCCAACAAAATAGCTACTAACTATCTTAGCGTCCAGTTTTGCCCTTATTAGGCCTATAAGGCCTAGCTTTTGCTGGACAACCCCATACATGAAGATGATTTAAAGACGGTTTCTTATTCGTCCATAATTTATAAGAGGTTTTATTAGTAGCTTTAGAAGGAGCACTATTGAGAATATAAGTTGCGGTTTTTTTAATGTATCGCCCCATAATGAGTGAGGTAAGGAAGTACACGAAATCATACTTCTTACCATGTCCTTAAGGATTTTATTATGTCTCTCAGCTACATCATTCATGCAAGCCTTACCCGGCATAGTGTAGTGAGGGACAACCCCACACTCTTCAAGATAGCGAGCCAAAAGGACCCGAACGTCGTTTTCCCGAACCGTCATTCCGACCATAGTATTCACTACCACGATTGGACCTAACGTTCTTAATAGTCTTCCCAAGTTGACTTTTAACTTTGGCCTTATAAAACTTGAAAACGTCCAAAGATTGAGACTTTTCATGAAGTAAATAAATGTACCCATAATGAGAGTAGTCGTCTATGAACGTAATAAAATATTGTTAACCATTCTATGAAGGGGTAGTGAATGGCCCACAAATACACGTATTTATTAGTTCCAGGACACTTGATGCTCTCGAGGATACTTTTCTTTAGTGTTTGTAAATTTTCCTTTAAGGCATTCAATGCAAAAGTCTTTTTCCGGAATATCAAGCATGTTTAAGATTCTTTTTGACACAAGCTTGTCAATCCTTCTCTTGGAGATATGACCCAAACGCTTATGTTATAAGGTATAAGAATTTTCACTTAATAACTTTTGCTTTCTACTTTTGGTTTCATTATTATGGGATTCTTTTATTGTTTGAATAGTGTCAAGCAAATAAAACTATCATTACTTGACAAAGTACTTGTACCAACAACATTGGAATTAAAATAAAAATCACACTTATTATTTCCAAATGAACAAAATAACCTTTCTTGTTCAATATTGTGATAGATATTAAATTCCGTTCAAACGATGGTACAATAAATGTATTATTTTTATACAAAATAATACCTAGTACTTAACAAAAATCCTTATGCCTATAACTTCAAGCGAGTTCCCAGCTCCCATATAGATGAATCTCTTATCTTCACTGGGTCTTCGGTAATTCAGGCAACCCTGCATAGACATACTTATGTGAGTTGTTGCACCAAAATCCAACCACCATCTATATGCAGGAATTGATACCAAATTAGCCTCAGTACAAACAAGACCAAATGACATACCTTTCTTAGCACGCCAAGCGTGATACTTAGGGAGGTCGTACTTCATGTGAGTGAGGTCCTTGAAAAAGAAGCATTTCTTTTCCTTATGACCATTAGATGATACCTTAGGCTTCTTATTACTTGCAACCGCAATTTCCTTCCCTCTTCTCTTTATCCCATGAGAAAAGGTAGATGCCAAACGTTCGTCAAGTGTATCAAGGAATGTTTTAGCATCAACATCCTTGGAGACACTGTTCAAAATAGTCTTCGGGACAACAATATTCATGATCATTAAGCTTACGCGGTTGGAGCGTTTCCACTTCTCAGCATTTAAGCAATCTTCTTGAGTGCTTTCATTAGTAAGAGGAAGAGGAAACGGTTCCCTTAATGCGAGATCTATGTCCATATATCCTAAGATCATTGTCATTTTATTTTTCCAAGTTTTAAAGTTAGTCCCATTTATCATCGGTACTGTCGCGCCCCAGACCCGTGGTCCTACTTGGCCCCACGCTCGGGACACGATTGGAAGACGTCATAAAACACTTTTAGAAAAATTTTCGAAATATACTTTCATAAAGTTTAACAAAATCCACACTCGAAGTTCAAAGACTTCATTTAACTTTCAAACAAACTCTACAACTAACTTTCACAACGAAAGTACTTAGCCCGAAGGCTTACAAACTTTTATACAAATGTACATACACCGACATTATCCAAAATATAGGTGTTACAAGATGATGAAGTCAAGGAAACTCTACCCAAAAGTTTATACATCTATGTAATGTAACCTTGACAAAACTCATATCCCAAACTCTTACCACCACGACGTCCTCCCGTGCAATTATCCTATTCCCTGGACTCGCCTTTATCTAAAACAGTAAACAAATAAGGGGTGAGAATGAATCTCAGTAAGCTACTAAAATGCAACTACATTACATGCTGATATGATAATCATAAAGAAACAATATCAACAAATAATCATCTAGCATATAGCACATAACATGAGAGGCTCCCTATCGCCAACCGTCCCATACCAGTTGAAAATAACGACCAACTCATCATGCAGCACATAAGGCGGAAATAAACACTCATACGTGGATACTGTGAGCCAAGGTTCTCGAAACAAACATAACCATCTGAGAAAACCAGTTGAGTAGCATAATTAGCTGAAGCCGGGATCCCGTACTCGAAACAAACATAACCATCAGAGAGGTATCAACTGAGCAGCACCAAAGGGCTGAAACGGGTTCATGAACCAAACAATAACAACAACAACAAGAGGGGGAAAATGACACCAAGTCATAACCCAAAGTGCCCAACCTTTGGCCTAAGGAAGGGGGTTAAAAATGGGAAACCAATGATAGAAGCCTTACAATGAACTTGGCTCGTGTGCCATTGTAATCCCTACCACTGCCCGATATCATAACCAATGGGAAACCAATGATAGAAGCCTTACAATGATGTAATCCCTACCACTGTCCCGACACCACAACAAAAAGTACCAGCTGGACTTTACACGAGAGCACAGTAATGAATACTTGCTTAAACAACAACCAGGGCATGATTCCAAAGTAGGGACCCAAGCCAAACACATCACAAGTTGCACACGAAAGAAACACTCATAAAGAGTTCACAACACAATCCTTTACCATTGACATTAAGTCACCTCACAAGCTTGCACCCATTCACAATTAATCCAAAACACATCAAAAGGATGTTCCATCAATTCCAAACAACACTTAGTTAAATTCCACATCCCAACTCATTTGCTCACAAAGGAACTATTAACAAACACTAGAGTGTTCCACGGTGCCCAACTAAGTCAACTAGAATAGTACTACGGAACCTAGACCGAGACTACACCTTGATCTTAAACCTCAACAAAAAGACAACCATTCTTATCTGGAACCAAGCGGCCAATAGAATCATTTCATAGTACTAAAAAAGATCTTTCCAACGATAGTTTACACGTCCAAAACGGAGTCCGGACGAAGAAGTTATGGACTCCGGAAGATTGAACGTAAAACGGACAATTTTATAAAGTGTTTGGCCGCACACATTCAAACTCCCTGTTTTGGGGTCCGATTTTCACTCCTTTCGTTCTAAATCTTAGGAGTACCTATATATACTTCCATCCTAACATTTAAAGACAAGAAAACTCAACTCCCGTGCCTCTAAAACCCAAATAACCCCAAGATTATTAAATACTCCCTCTGTCCCAAAAATTACAAGTATAACAAATATTACCCAAATCGCAAAATAACAATTACAAGCGTCAATTATAAATATAATTTTTCTAATATACTAATATACTCATTTAAGGATACTTTCATTCATTTCCCCGTCTCTCGAATAATAGTATAATTTTTATAATATACTTATTTAACATTTAACTCAAGTTAATATTTTACCGTCCCACAAGTAGGAGTATACTTTCAAACACTTATACTAACATTCTCAGGATATAAACATACTCCATATACATCCTTGCATACAAACCAAGTCACTTACCCAGTATAATTATACTCCTTTTGTCTCAAATAAACAAGTATCACAAATAAGGTTATTTCACAATAATTTCACCACATATCACACATATAGCAAATATATGACCATTTTACTATTTAAGGGGAATTAGTAACTTACCTATTTCCGAAAAAGTATCGCAGAAATATGTTTTGTTCGGGTAGAAATGACCTACTCAACGCCCTGATCATTTTTATATAATTAGTTTTTAAAACGGATAAGTAAATAAAAAGAATTAAATCGAAATGGGTTGAACTTACCTTTTTGTTCGTGAACCAGAGAGACTAAATGGAAAAGTTGAAATGTTATACGCAGAGAGTGTCTGATGGAAGGATAAGTATATAAAGATTTTTATAAAATTTTCACTTTGGTCCCTCTACTTTCATTTTCAACAATTAAGCCCCTGAACTTTAAAGTTACACTTTGGACCCTAAAGTTTCAACTAACTCATTTATTCCTTTGAACAAAATTACTATTAACACATTAACTAACACATATACTCAAATAATATATGCAAGTCATAAAAAATATTTTCTAACACATAAAATGCACATAAAAGTTCCATTTTAAGTTAAGAAAATTAGGGTGGTTTTGGGGTCGTTACAATCACTCCCCCTTAAAGAAAATTCGTCCCGAATTTTAGGGTAACTTACCAAACGAATCAAACAACCAAGGATATTTTCTTTCCATTTCATCCCGAAGCTCCCAAGTTGATTCTTCTACATTATGGTTTCTCTATACAACTCAAGCAAAATGAATACTCTCATTTCTCAATTCTCGAATTCTAGAATCAATCACTTGAACTGAATGCTTCTCATAGGACATACTCGGCTCAATATTCTCTGGAACCTCAGATAACACATGAGATGAATCATACACATACTTTCGAAGCATCGAACATGGAACACATTATTAATCTTGTCAAGAGAAGGAATACAAGCCCGATCTCTAACTCTTCCCCATATCTCAAAAGAACTGATATATTAAGCAAACTCCACGAGAAGTAAAGGTATATCCCACGAATTCTAAGAATCAACTGAACAAGTTCTCAGCATATTCTCGAGAATCTGAATGGTTCTTTCTGACTGACCATTTGTCTGAGGATGAAAAGTCGTTCTATATCCCAATTCTGAATTCAAAGCCTTCTGAATTGCTTGCTAAAATCAAGATGTAAATAAGGAACCCATATCCAATACCATGCTCGTAGGCATCCCATGAAATCGCACTATCTTCTGAACAAATAAGTAACAACTGGAATTAATTTATACCCTCAAAATAGATAAGGTGAGAAAACTTGGTAACCAATCCGCTATCAATCAACATCATTGGTCTCATCTATTCAGTGTAACTCCTTCAATAAAACCTTTCGCAATAGATTCATATCCACTCAGAAGTCTCAAAGGCTGGTCACAAACCAACTGATCACTGATATTTTACTTCCAGATTATTCGCAGCTCAAGGACTTAGTTGAATGCATAGAATTTTGCGTGTCAAACAAATCAAATGTAACTCTTCAAATTATCTCAATACTCTACATTTACTTGGATTCATAATTAAATTGGTCTTGTGTATCTTTTCAAGTACCTGTAGTTGAATTCCGTTATGCATGTTAGTTCCACTAAGTATCGACTACATACTCTGCTACAAAAGTTAAAGTTCCATCACTAGCAACGAACAAAGTCGTGTTGTCTATCATCATTCATTCCACTAGTAATTTTCTATAGTTGAAATCATTCAATAGAGTAGAAACTTAAAGCTTCCACAATCGCAAAATCACACCATGTCTCAACTCACAAAAACTCCAAAATGTTAATTCCTCTAACATTCCCCATTTAGTTTTATTAAACATGAACTATAAGTCAAGGAATCCTCTAATATATTTATATTTCCTGAATGATATAACATAATACTCTACTTGCATTGTCTCAAGTGTAACTCTCTTTGAAAAAACCAATACTTCAACTCTCATGGTTGGTAAACACTTCAATATGGCTTTAAAAAGGTCATTCACTAATGCTATGGATATATAATCGCAATAAATCTCAAGTTATAGGTAGGATAGTTTTGTTCATAAGGAAAAGGAATCAATCTTCTCAAAGCACACATTGTTACCATACAATTCTGAAGCGATGAGCATCTCAATCACTCTTTAAGGCATCACCATGAATAATAAATTTATCAGATCCACTATAATGGTACAAATCGACATATCCACTAGAAAATAGTAACACTGATCATATCCTCTAGATAACTGTAATACTAGTCAAATCCATTAAGCAATATCAATACTGAATTTGTCATCAACTCTCGTTTCAACAATTAAAAACTCGTTTCACTCTTACCAATCCATCGAGAAAGTGTATCTTCCTGTGTCATATAGTTAACGGTGTAGCTACCTTAGAAATACATCAATGAATCTCTAACTATATGCCAATCTCAACAAGTTACATACCTCTGCTACTGAAGTGGAATCTTTTCCAATTACTGTTGCTTCCATTGAAGGATCAAAAGCTATGCCTGAGTTGAAACTCCCTCAAAATGATATATCCTCTAATAAGAAGACATAATACCTTGATTTCACAACTGTTGCCTCTCACAAAGCAATCAAATTACGGCTACAGATACGACTTAGCATATCCAACAATACCCATCTCAAATTTTCAACTGACAATAATCACTTCAAGTCAACCACTGAATAAACCACTGATCTCTGAAGTTGATCAACTATATCCCCCATATAAAATAACAAGAAATATCTCAAGTTGAATCTTCTACTACTTTAACTCAACCGATGTTATGGATATATTGTACTAAAGATCAACACTATAGCATTACCGTAACAACTCGAAATAACCCAAGGTTTTCATCAATCATGTACTACTCAATATAAAATCTATCTGAGATTTCTCAAAGAAATGGTACATTCTCAATTTTAGATGCAAACACTCTGCTTCTAACCCCCTAAACCAAATACCAGGCACAACCTTGTGCTAAAAAATTTTAGACTTTAATGCATAAATAGCATGAATGCCAAACACATATATCTACCATGCTTAACTAAAGCACACTAGCATATAAGACTCCACCACAACACTATCAAAATCTTACTATAGCAATATAGCTAAACCAGCAAGTAAAACATGCTCACAAATTTGCACATCACAAGTGCGCAACACTCTATCAATCACCAAACACTCCCCCTTAAGGGTAGACACCTCTAACACATAAGGTAGAGACTCAGGAGACACATGAAATCAAGAAGCAAAATGCACAGACACATATGAACACGAGGAGCCAGGGTCTATAAGTGTACGTGCCCTTAAACTAGACACAAAAATAATACCTCCTATCACATTAGAAGAGTTTAAAGACTGTTGTTGAGAAATGGCAAAGACACGACCCTGCACTTTAGGCTTCCCTAAAGAGTCTCTCTTCTGGCCCTGAAAAGGCCCAACTACACTTCCTGATGCCTGTACCCTAAATCTAGGGCAATCCTTCTGAAAATGACCCAACTGACCACATCTCATACATTTGCCTTGCTTCTTCCAACATCTTTCTTCTGAGTGTCCTTCCTTCCGACAATAGCTACATACTCGTTTGCCTTGAGTTCTTCTATTCTGTGGCCCTTGAAAAGATTCCTTAGCTTGCGAATATGTCCCTTGGTATTCTTTACTATCACCACGTTGGGGTTGTGGTTTTAACTGTCCTCCTCGTTTTGTCACATATGAGGCTTCAACCTTGCTTTTATGCTCAACTATATCGTCAATTGTTTTCATTACAGTTTCAAACATACCTTGGAACATTGTTCGAACCTCTTCTCTAGCATTACCCAGCCCTGAAGGCCCCGACTGATCACCCTCTGTTCTAACCATCTTCAGTGATTACCTGCATAAAACACTCAACGTTACTCACTCTCTACCCAACTACCCTCCTAGGTCACTTAGTCATTCTAGATCATCTACAAACCAGGCTCTGATACCAACTGTCGCGCCCCAGACCCGTGGTCCTACTTGGCCCCACGCTCGGGACACGATTGGAAGACGTCATAAAACACTTTTAGAAAAAATTTCGAAATATACTTTCATAAAGTTTAACAAAATCCACACTCGAAGTTCAAAGACTTCATTTAACTTTCAAAAAAACTCTACAACTAACTTTCACAACGAAAGTACTTAGCCCGAAGGCTTACAAACTTTTATACAAATGTACATACACCGACATTATCCAAAATATAGGTGTTACAAGATGATGAAGTCAAGGAAACTCTACCCAAAAGGTTATACATCTATGTAATGTAACCTTGAAAAAACTCATATCCCAAACTCTTACCACCACGACGTTCTCCCGTACAATTATCCTATTCCCTGGACTCACCTTTATCTAAAACAGTAAACAAATAAGGGGTGAGAATGAATCTCAGTAAGCTACTAAAATGCAACTACGTTACATGCTGATATGATGATCATAAAGAAACAATATCAACAAATAATCATCTAGCATATAGCACATAACATGAGAGGCTCCCTATCGCCAACCGTCCCATACCAGTTGAAAATAACGACCAACTCATCATGCAGCACATAAGGCGGAAATAAACACTCATACGTGGATACTGTGAGCCAAGGTTCTCGAAACAAACATAACCATCTGAGAAAACCAGTTGAGTAGCATAATTAGCTGAAGCCGGGATCCCGTACTCGAAACAAACATAACCATCAGAGAGGTATCAACTGAGCAGCACCAAAGGGCTGAAACGGGTTCATGAACCAAACAATAACAACAACAACAAGAGGGGGAAAATGACACCAAGTCATAACCCAAAGTGCCCAACCTTTGGCCTAAGGAAGGGGGTTAAAAATGGGAAACCAATGATAGAAGCCTTACAATGAACTTGGCTCGTGTGCCATTGTAATCCCTACCACTGCCCGATATCATAAACAATGGGAAACCAATGATAGAAGCCTTACAATGATGTAATCCCTACCACTGTCCCGACACCACAACAAAAAGTACCAGCTGGACTTTACACGAGAGCACAGTAATGAATACTTGCTTAAACAACAACCAGGGCATGATTCCAAAGTAGGGAACCAAGCCAAACACATCACAAGTTGCACACGAAAGAAACACTCATAAAGAGTTCACAACACAATCCTTTGCCATTGACATTAAGTCACCTCACAAGCTTGCACCCATTCACAATTAAATCAAAACACATCAAAAGGATGTTCCATCAATTCCAAACAACACTTAGTTAAATTCCACATCCCAACTCATTTTTTCACAAAATAACTATTAACAAACACTAGAGTGTTCCACGGTGCCCAACTAAGTCAACTAGAATAGTACTACGGAACCTAGACCGAGACTACACCTTGATCTTAAACCTCAACAAAAAGACAACCATTCTGATCTGGAACCAAGCGGCCAATAGAGCCATTTCATAGTACTCAAAAATAGCTTTCCAACGATAGTTTACACGTCCAAAACGGAGTCCGGACGAAGAAGTTATGGACTCCGGAAGATTGAACGTAAAACGGACAATTTTATAAAGTGTTCGGCCGCACACATTCAAACTCCCTGTTTTGGGGTCCAATTTTCACTCCTTTCGTTCTAAATCTTAGGATTACCTATATATACTTCCATTCTAACATTTAAAGACAAGAAAACTCAACTCCCGTGCCTCTAAAACCCAAATAACCCCAAGATTATTAAATACTCCCTCTGTCCCAAAAATTACAAGTATAACAAATATTACCCAAATCGCAAAATAACAATTACAAGTGTCAATTATAAATATAATTTTTCTAATATACTAATATACTCATTTAAGGATACTTTCATTCATTTCCCCGTCTCACGAATAATAGTATAATTTTTATAATATACTTATTTAACATTTAACTCAAGTTAATATTTTACCGTCCCACAAGTAGGAGTATACTTTCAAACACTTATACTAACATTCTCAGGATATAAACATACTCCATATACATCCTTGCATACAAACCAAGTCACTTACCCAGTATAATTATACTCCCTTTGTCTCAAATAAACAAGTATCACAAATAAAGTCTTTTCACAATAATTTCACCACATATCACACATATAGCAAATATATGACCATTTTACTATTTAAGGGGAATTAGTAACTTACCTATTTCCGGAAAAAGTATCGCAGAAATATGTTTTGTTCTGGTAGAAATGACCTACTCAACGCCCTGATCATTTTTATATAATTAGTTTTTAAAACGGATAAGTAAATAAAAAGAATTAAATCGAAATGGGTTGAACTTACCTTTTTGTTCGTGAACCAGAGAGAGTAAATGGAAAAGTTGAAATGTTATACGCAGAGAGTGTCTGATGGAAAGATAAGTATATAAGGATTTTTATAAAATTTTCACTTTGGTCCCTCTACTTTCATTTTCAACAATTAAGCCCCTGAACTTTAAAGTTACAATTTGGACCCTAAAGTTTCAACTAACTCATTTATTCCTTTTAACAAAATTACTACTAACACATTAACTAACACATATACTCAAATAATATATGCAAGTCATAAAAAATTTTTCTAACACATAAAATGCACATAAAAGTTCCATTTTAAGTTAAGAAAATTAGGGTGGTTTTGGGGTCGTTACAGGTACGGTACTCATAGCAGTAATTACCGATGAAGCAATAAGTAAATATGTTGAAATTTGGAGAACAAGAATGAATACAAAACATGAATAAGAAACTACACAATGAATAAATGATTAATTATATCAATGAAAACCATCAACAAGACAATTAACATGACATCAAAACTAATCTTTAGATTGCGAGTTGACTCATAAATAATTGCCTTAGGTAACAAACAATTTGAACAACATTTTAATTAAATGATTAATCTTCCTTTGGGCCGTCTTAAGCATTTAACAAAACAACTTAATGTTCATTTCATTTGTTACCACATGAATGTATAAATTTAGTCAAATGTCAAGATCTTCTTTGGAACATTTTTGTCATTCACATATCAACTTATACATTCAACACTTTAACAATTTTGGATGTAAATAACATTAATCACTTTGGCGATAATATTATTTAAAAAATGAATAAAATTGTTTAAACATATAATTAATCACAACTTATGGTTTGAAAATGTATGTTTTTCTCAAAAGGGAAACAAAATGTGCATTATTTATGAAAATCTCAAAAGGGCTGTGAACAGTGTGCTCGGCCGAGCATCACTTTTACATAAACTATGATTTTTAGCCAATTAGTGCACGGCCGCGCAAGACCAAAGACACGGCCGAGAAATATGATCCGGTCCAACCGGGATTTTTAAAGAACCCTCCGGATTACCCTTTCACTAAAGCCACCGATTCATATACTGAAGGTGCATAGCCGAGCAGATCCCTTGACTCGGCCGTGCAGAGTGATTTTCTGCACTTTCTGAATTTTGTCAAAACTTTCCCAAAACATGAACAACGAGTAGATCCATATGGGTATGCATTATACAACGTATAACCATCCTATTAAGGGATAATCTCGTTTTTAAAACAATGGAATCAAGCAAGTAGATCCATATAATTATGCATTACACATAACTATGCTATGTAGGGATAGTCAAGCTTGAACCATTGTGTTCATAGATCAAAACTTTCAAACCTTTTCTTAAAACTTTAGATGATGAATATCAGCACTCTAAATAATTAGAGCCTCTAAACAACATCAAAATCTTTATGATTCAACAGGAAAAATGAATCAAAAAAAGCATTAAAGCTTTTCCAAAAGAACTCAAACCAAACCAGAATATGAGCGAGCTCTGATACCAATTGTTGTAACAATTTTAATCCCTTGAATGCCATACTCTATTCTGGAATAAGTTTGAGAAGGAGATGAAGGCGGAAGCGTATACCTGTCGAATTAATGATTGATGTTGTAGGGATAAATAAGAAGAAAGTATTGAGGGGACGGAGTTCTTCTAAATGATAAATGCCTTTCTCTCTAGATCTTCTATGAATGAATGAAGAGTATGAATGAGAGAATAAGAGAATGTAGTATGTTTCTAGGCTTGATGGAAAAGCCTTTATTTATATAGGAAACAAATAGGCACTTCATTTAGGGACCACACCCTTTCAACCTAAGTGATGTTAAATTACCTTTTTGCCCATCAAAATTGGTAATATTACATCCAGAAATTCTACACATTATTATTATTAACTACACTTTATATTAACATTATAATTATGATTTATGTATGGAAATACTATATGACTTGTTATGCAAGCCATGTTCTAACAAGTTTCACTTTCCTAACATGTTAAATAGATTAACAAGTTTGACAAATCAATCGCCACACTCATTAGAGAGACTAAAAATTGTTTTTCCACATCTTCTAAGTCGATACTCCTCCGTCCCACCCGAAATAAGATTTTTAGCACTGACATGGGGATTAAGAATTATTAATATTATTAATAAAAATTAATAATTTAAAAAATATATGTTTTTAGTATGAAAGAGAGAGAAAGTGGGTAAGAAATAGTAAATGAAAAGTTATAGTGAGTAATAAAAAACCTATTTTGGGATGTTTTGAAAAGGTAAAACGTCATATTTCGAGTGAGAAGAGGGTGCATATCATGCTCACTCATTCATAGAATGATGTTTCCACTTTTCTTGTCATTATTAATGAACTTTTAGCAATAATTTTACGTTAATATATTTTTAATGAAAGTTTAAGATTTATTATTAATAGTATTGTTGATAGTTTATCAAAAATTTTTTAGATATTTATTAATATTTTTTAATAACTTAAAACTATTAATCAAAATTATTCATAATAACGTCAAACAAAATGAAAACATCATTTTGAGAAGGCAGTACTTCATTTTGGTGGTTTGAACCATGTTGCTGGCTATTAATTAACATCCATATGTATCGTTCTTTTTTTTTTTTTTTTGAAGGAACATCCATATGTATAGTTAAACAAAATGAAACATCATTTCTTAATCTAAGTTTACTTCCCATTGTACCATAATATAAACGGAATACTAATTTCGCTATTGTACATTTGGAGATCGATCGCAAGTCTTTAATAATAGGAACTAGGGGTGTTTATGGTCCGGTTTGGTCCTATATTTGTCAAAAAAAACCATACTACCGGGACCGGACTAATTCAACGGTTCCGAAATAATTTGAAACCAAGACCGGACCAGTAAATTCAAGAACCGATTGCATTGGTCTGATTCTACTAATCCGGTTCCGCTAAATTTTTGAAGTCAATAATATACTCTTCTTTCTGTGAAAACATAACTTGTAGTCTTATATGCATGAATGATACCGAGATCACAGAAGAAAAATCTTATAGTCCGTACAATGTATTCATCACAATACAGAATAATACCAACAACAAAAAAAAGTTAATTTTTTTTAATGTTTGCGTGAAACTTAGGTTCAAAAGAAGAATAATGTCTGCCTCCTAATAATGAATGAGAATAAAATTAGACTGTTATTCACTTTGTGGTTCATTAATGTTACAGATTAGTGCCAAATGAGATTTTGTATTTCTTGTAAACTCTAAACATAGAAAATGTTTTGGCAAAAAACAATGAAATATATTCTGGGATTGATGATCAAAATCAAGGAGGGTCAAATGGAATATAAGCTATAGAATTGCAGAATTCAAGATTGCACAAGGATGTAACGAGGAAAGCCCTTGAGAGAATAATCTCGCCGGCACAAAACCTCGGGAGATGATTAAGAGCACCTTCCTTCCCAAACGGTAGTATTAATGTTTTTGAACTGTGGAGGAGTACAAAGTGTTGTGTGAGTGTGTGTGATGGTGTGCCCCCAAGCTCGGTTTAAATACAAATAAGAACCCTATCTAAAAGAGTAACAAACTATCCTAAAAACTCGGGCTCTATCTTGATGAATCTTTGACTTGGTCTTCTTTTCTGTTGAGAGTAGGCCTTGTAGCACGTTTTACTTAGCTGTAGATAAATAAAATTAATTATGATTAATTTATTGATAATTCTGCCAGAGGTGAAGATGTCTCCATCTTGGTCAAGATGTCACCATCTTGAAAATATATACATAACCAATTGTCCTAAAATCATGGGATCCAATCTTATCTCTTACCAACTCTTGACCAAATCGATCCCTTGGTGGAAATATATCTTAAAAGTAGTCAAGATGTCGTCCTCTTAAAAATGTAGCCACAACAATTGCTCCCAAAACTTACCATTTACGGAATACGAAAAGGGTAAGTTTTTCAAAACTTAAAACTATAAATGGTTATTGACTGGACAATTGCTTGGTAGGAGTGTTTCCATCCTCTAAAGATTTGAACGTTTTCTCTTCTTCAAAAAGTTTCAGAAAATCTTCAGGAAGAAACAACCGTTAGGTGTCGTCAATCATCAAGATATCCACAAGTGTCTTTCTCCTTAAGATGACCTGCACCTCAATCTTTGAAAATATATATTGTTCTCTTTATCATTTCTTCATCTTAGGATGTTAATTTCTTGTGTAAGATGTAGAAAT
The DNA here is from genome assembly GCA_026119855.1 of Campanula takesimana. Classification (NCBI taxonomy): domain Eukaryota; kingdom Viridiplantae; phylum Streptophyta; class Magnoliopsida; order Asterales; family Campanulaceae; genus Campanula; species Campanula takesimana. Next base: position 727,183 of record JAOWBW010000540.1, read on the forward strand.
CTTTATCACTTAGTCGACATGTTAATGCCAAAAACCGGGTGTCTTAAGATGACATGTCAATGCCATAACCAATTGAAAAATTCTTAAGGTCAAACACTTGATTAAGTGGAGGGGGGTGCGTACATATAAACATACGTGCCCATTCCCCACCTTAACCACATTGACATCGTGTGCTCCAGGCGAAGGTGTATAAACCTTAACTTAGAAGAACGAAAGAAATTTCTTTAAACCTTAGAAGGGATTGAGTACCTTAAACTTAAGATGAGATGGCCAGTCTCAAGCTGTTGTCTTCTTAGGTCATCAAAATCTTTATTCAAAATGTTAATATCTTGCAAAATGACAACATGTTAGTATGACATCTTGGCTGATATCACTTTTATTTGTAAAAATAAAGTTGAACAAATCATTTTATTTAAATGAATGAAAATAAAGTAATGTTTATTCAGAAATGGAGGTAAGTTCATACCTGAGTTATTACCTTAAGATGTCGACAACTTGGAAGGATGTTGACATCTTTGATTGTTCCAGCAGTTTGAATCAATATGTTAAGCATCTCGAACTGTTATTCTAAATTGAGTTGATAAACTACAACTTACATGACGTAGGCCTTATGATGTATGGCATTCCAAGATCTTGAGATCCTTACACCGTTCAAATAATGACAACCAATATGCCCCCAGTTATGCTGAAGTTGTCTCCTTGTTCCCGTGGTAAAGCAATTCTTTAAGGTATCCTTTTGAGAGTAAGTAGCTGATTTGTTTGCACAAGGCGATGCAATCTTCGGTAAGATGTCTGAAATCTTCGTGGTATGCACACCACTTGGATTTATCTTTCCATCCTGAAGGTTTTTCGTTTTTCTTTGGCCACCTTGCTTTATCTCCAAGATTCTTCATTGCGCACAAAATACCTAAAACATTAACAGAAAAACAATAATCGGATATCTTTGGGCATTGAATATCATCTTGGTCTTCCTTAAGATCGTTTCTGTAGTAAGGTCCGGATCTGCTCTGCTTCTGGTGAGATGACTAGATCTTTCTGTCAGGATTGTCATATGTTGAAGCTTTCCCGGAGGCCTTTGACTGTTGCACCTTGTCTTCCTCAAGTCTGATGAATCTTAAAGCCCTATTGCGTACATCTTCCATCTTCTTGCAGGGGTTCATCACCAACTCCTCATAGAACGGGGAATCTTTCTTCAGGCCCATTCTAAATGCTTCTGTTGCCGTGGCCATATCAAGACTGGGTATCTCCAAGACTTCCTTGTTGAAGCGGTTGACATAATATTTTAAAGCCTCATTAGGTTGTTGGATAATGTGGTAAAGATCGTTGGTAAGCTTCTCAAATTGTCTGATACAAGAGAATTGGTTGTTGAACATGTTGACAAGCTGAGCAAATGACCCAATAGATCCTGGTGGTTGACGAATCAACCATTTCAAAGCTGGTCCTACCAACGTTGAGCCGAACCCTTTACACAAGCAAGCTTCTCTGATTAGAATAGGTACTCAGATAATCTCCATCTTCTCCCGATAATGGGCGAAATGTTCCTCAGGATCAGTGCTTCCATCATACAGCTTCATGGTCGGAATGTTGAAGCCTTTGGGGATGTCTACTTATGCAATAGCCGGTACGAAGCGTGATTGATTGTAACATGTTGGGGAGACCTGCTGGATAGGTGGAATGACACCGGGTACATTCATGACCAAATCCCTTAGTTCTTGAAGATGACTCGCTATGTAATTACCTGCAAAAGGATTAATAGTACGAGTAGTATTATCAAAAATATTTGCAAAATTAAAGTTACCGAACGGATTGGTATTATCAGCTGAAGATGTAACAATCTTGCTGCCAGTGAAGATGGGTCCTCCTTGAGATGTTCCGGAGATGTTAAGGGTAAGAGACGTAACAGAGGTGTTTCTTTCTATGGGTAACTCAAAGATACTAGAAGCAAAAGGTGTCGTCATCATTGGAGATGTCGATATCATTGGAGATGTCATGATCCTTGCATAAGTTGCTGAAGCCATAGGGATGAATTCATTGAAGACCTGTGAACTGCCCCCAAGATCGAAATTGAGAACTTTGGGGCGAATCGGGGAGACATCATCCATCCTTTCAGTTAACATGGCTCTATCTTGATGAATCTTTGACTTGGTCTTCTTTTCTGTTGAGAGTAGGCCTTGTAGCACGTTTTACTTAGCTGTAGATAAATAAAATTAATTATGATTAATTTATTGATAATTCTGCCAGAGGTGAAGATGTCTCCATCTTGGTCAAGATGTCACCATCTTGAAAATATATTCATAACCAACTGTCCTAAAATCATGGGATCCAATCTTATCTCTAACCAACTCTTGACCAAATCGATCCCTTTGTGGAAATAAGTCTTTTACCACGTGATTTCCAAAGGTTAGCTGCAAAAAAAAATTATTAGAATAAAATAACTTTATTATTCACAACTTACTAATTACGAAGACGTCCACATGCTGGCAGTAGTCAAGATGTCGTCATCTTGAAAGTAGTCAAGATGTCGTCCTCTTAAAAGTAGTCAAGATGTCGTCCCCTTAAAAATGTAGCCACAACAGAAAATCTTATTAATTATATTGGATATATATATATAATAAATATGTATGTATATAAACAATTGGTCCGGTTTGGTTCTAACCAGAATTAAAACTACACAGAACCGGAATCAAAACAATTTACCAGTTCTCCAAAATTCTAGAACTAGAACCAAACCAAATGTATTGGTCCGGTCCGGTTTCGATTTGTCCGGTCCAGTTCCATTAGTCCGGCCTGGTTCCAAAAAAAATCTTGAATACCCCTAATAGGAACCATATGAAATTCCATATGGTTATTTATAAATAATAACATAATGAATACTAATGATGTTTATTTAAGTTTCTTTTAGCAAAACATGAAATGCATTCATAGTATGAAACTTAAAAACATAAACTATATAAATAATAATCATAGACTTATTTTTCCTAAACACAATGATATTAAACCTACTATGCATGATCAAATTTTAATTAGACAATCTTACCACATGCCAACAAGCAGCAATTTTTTCTAATATTTTTTTTAGCAGAGTTGAGCATGCATATTTATTTAGTATTATAGAAAGATATATTATTTTATTCATCACATAAAATAAAGAAGTGACCCTTCATAAATATCGGAAGCCTCATTCCATACATAAGAATTCTCAAGTACACCAGTGACCCTTAGAAAACATTCTTCCCCATTGTCTTTTGCATCAGTCTCTCTTTCTTAAAATAAAAGTCTAGAAATAGATAGGGAATACTTAATAAAATATGCAACGTATTGGGCTTTAGTTTTTAAATAATGCAGCGTACTCGTTAATGACAAAAATATGTAACGTACTTTTGCAATATGTATCATATAATGTAACAAACAAACTTATTTTTGTATTTACAGCGTTAAAGGCAATCGACCAAAATATGCAAAGTACTTTCATGTATTTTACAATCAATGCAATATATAATGTTACCACTTAATACTTAATGCAACATACTTGTTAATTTCGTTTCAAATAATGTGATTTTCATTTCGAATTATGCAATGTACTTTGTAGTAGCTTGCATGATTTGAAATGAAAATTGCTTTCTAGAAACAAAAATTGCATTATTTGAAACGAAATTGACACTTACATTAAGTGGTAACTTTATAGTACATTGCATTAATTGTAAACAATGTGTTGGTACGTTGCATCGCTTGGTAATTTTTTCGTTAAAAAACTAACAGGGGTTGCTGATGTGGCATTGCGACGTCAATGCCCCATCAGCACGTCATCTTTGACAGTTAATTTGATGATGTGGTGTTGACGTGGAAATAAGTTGCAGTGCCAACCCCTATTAATTTTTTGACGCCTTATATATAAAAATGTTTGTTGCATTATTTGATATGAATGCAAAAGTACGTTACTCATATCAATCGTTAACGAGTATGTGGCAATATATGAAAAAAAAAATGTGAAGGTACCTTACATATTTTAGTTGATTGATGTTTAAGCTTGAACCAAATCTTTGTTGAACGCCGTTATACATATGAACAATGAATAACGCGCAAACGCTCTTCAAAGTAATACTTGGACATTGGGCATTCAGAAAATTCATACATTGAAAAATTTAATGATGAAAACACAACAAATGAAAGCAATTGAGTCAACATGTCTCGATGAAAGAGAGAAATTATAAATCCAAAACATTTGAATAAAAATAATAGAAATCGAAAATGATAGTGGTGGTGGAGAATGGTGCTGTGGTGGCATGGAATCATCTAGGGTCGCGGCTTTCGAATGAGAAATGAAGCGAAAAGAAAGAATAAAGGATGAGAAGAGATGAGTTTATTGCAAAAGTGACATGCGTACTTTGTGCACTATATCAATTTGACTCGCGTACTATGGAAACATCAAATGTGGGTTGCGTACTTATAATTTTAAAAATTTTGAAACCACTTTTTTAACACCAGTTAAAAAACATAACGAAACGCTCCAAAAAGCTATTCAACCGTTAATTTTTTATAACCTACGTTATTTTTTTAACACAGGTGAGAAACAGCCATCGTCTCTCTCTATGCTTCCTCCCGTACTCCCATTTCCTCCGCCATAAAAAATAAAAATTGACCAAAATCAATTCAAATCAAAACGCCCCAATAAAAAAATCAAATTAAAAAAATCAAAATGAATGTCGGTGGAGGAAATGGTGGTGGCGATGAGTCTTCCGCCTTGGCACAGTGGACGTTCGCCGTCTCCCGATGGTACCAATATTTCCTCGACAAATCGACGCCTCTCGTCCTTTACCGGTGGAACGCCTTCGCCGCCGTCGCCCTCATTTACGCCATCCGCGTCTACTTTGTTCAAGGATACTTAATAATCGCATATGGCCTAGGAATCTACATCCTCCAGCTCTTCCTAGCTTTCCTTTCCCCTCAGGTTGATCCCGAGATCCAAGACCTTGCCGATGGTCCTTCTCTTCCTACTCGTGGATCTGAGGAATTCCGGCCTTTTGTTCGCCGCCTTCCTGAATTCAAGTTCTGGTTCGTCTTCTTCTTTTCCCTAAATCAAGCATTCAAATCGGAAGTCAGATCTCGGTTCCATTATTGAGTCTACTCATATATGGGTTTTTCGAATTTTTGAATGATTAACCCAGATTTTATGGGTGATTGTGGCAATGGTGTTAGTGAGATGGTGGCGAGGTTATGCTGATGGTGGGTGGCTGGTTGTGTTAATGGTGGGTGGTAGGTGGTGGCGGTGTTAATGGTGGTGAGGCGGCGAATCTGGAGCGGACTCACCGGCAGATGGTAGGGATGGCCGGAAAAAGGCCTCCGGTGACAATTTTTGCTGGAGAAGAAAGGGGGTGGTGGGGTTAGGGTTAGGAGAGGAAGAAGGATTTAGTCTGTGTGTGTATTAGAGAGAGAAAGAGAGATTGATGCTATGGGGGTAGTTTTGTCATTTAGGGAGTTTTAATTGAAATTTTGATGAGTCAAAATTTTTAAAATCATAAGTACGCAACCCACATTTGATGTTTTCAAAGTACGCGAGTCAAATTGATATGTTACACACAGTACGCATGTCACTTTTGCAATAAGAGATGACGGTGGTAATGAAAATAATCATGATCGGCCATGGAGATTGATTTCTGCTTGATTACAATGGATGGGTAGAAACAAATGAGAGTGAAGATGGAAAGTTGGATATGTTTATAGAACTTGTATAGTAACCATCCAAAACCAATATCGACTCCAAGGTGAAGCTCTTGAAAATAAGTAGTAGGTAAAAAAAATTCATTATCTCTTGTTTATAGAAAAGTGTAAAACAAACTGAGAAAATAATAAAAGTGACATATCCAAAAGAAAATAATAATACTCATATTAAAATGAGCTTTCTACATTTTTCTGTTATCAATACGAATGTATATTAAGCAATAATTTTAAATCAAATTAATTATTGTAATAAACTTCTAATTTTTTTTACTGAGAGTATTTACAATATTGTATAAATAACAAGTTTAAACGTATATTAAGATTGTTAGGATTAAGTGTCTTTGAATCAAATAGGATTCATATTGGAACAAGGATTTATGATTTATTCAAGAATAGTGATTGTAGTTTCCTTATAAAATAAAGTTTCTTTCTCCCCAAGTACAAGTTCAATAGCTAAGCCATTCTGCATCTACACAACTCAACAGCAAAACCATTACATGATCCACCTATCATCTATACATCAAACAAACTGAAGAACCATCATTTACAGACTCTTATACATTCAAATGAATTATCAAGATGCAAATTCCAAACAAGCTTCAACAGAAAATGCCTCAAAGGCCCAACAGCTAAGACACTCTGTTTGAACAACTAAGACTGATCTTGGCCAACAGCTTTCTCTGCCACATCAGATCTTTGAAGAATGATTATTCAATTATAGAACATTCTCTCAATCATTGGAATAACTCATATTGAAGCTTGATCAAAGCCTGCATAACCTTCACCTCAACTGACAACTAGCATCCAATAGAAACTGACAAGCATGTCAGTCAAACCTTGACTATCTCCAGTCAAGATGAACCATTACTCCTCTGCACCTTTTCCCCCCAATGGCTATATACCAACCCCTATATAAAGAAGTATATTGGCATGTTGTCAAGTAACCCTTTTTGAATTTCCTTTACACACACCTTCTGTCAACCTCTGCAGTCTTGACCATTTTCATAAAACCCCTACAAATATTGTGCCTTCTTGCACCCAGTTACAACCCTCACCAAGCCAGCTAACAGGCAAGCTATTTTTCTGTAAACACACTTGTGATTTTTCTTTTTCTTTTCTTATTTCGCTTTGGAAGAAGCAACCTTAATTAAAGTGTCAATTAAGTAGAGAGGGTTCTAGGAACTTGCCTTATCAATTCTTCTAACTCTTGTTGAAGAGAATATTGTAGTGAATTGATCTCACTATTGTCAACAGTGGGGGTGGATGTAAGAGAAGGTTTTTGCCTCTGAACCACTTGAAAAATACTGTGTACACTCCTGTCCATACACTTACACTTACACACACACACACTACACATTGTTTCTTGCTTTATCATTTTATTACCCAAGTGTTACTTGTCCAATTTTTAACCTATGTGTTCATTAATTTAACAGGGCCTTTCACCAAGTGTTTTGGTATTTGCGAGACTATAATTACAACTCTCTCCCTAACATAATAATTAACTTGTCAACTAGAACTAGAGAGTAGTTCAAGAAGTTAGACGGAAGTTCCAAATTTGTAATTCCAGATCTAGGGTTTGCACAGTAAAGAATTATTGTAATCAATAATTCGTGCAATTAGATTAGTTAGATTTGTATATGTAGAAAACTAGATTTCCTGGTTTCTAGGTTTTCTTTTTTTTTTGATCTCTTGTGTTTCCTGGTTCACAAGATTGATCATCTGTAATTGTTCTTGGATCTCAATAGTAATACTATATGTTTTCCCTCCACCCGTGGACGTAGCCAATAGGTTGTTAGTGAACCATGTTAAATTTTGTGTTCTTATTTATCGATTTGCGTTTATTATTTTTTGTCACCTCTTAAGGTCTGATTTACTGACAAGTGGTACCAGAACCTGGATAGTTGAGAAAGATTAGGGTATTCAGCTGCTGCAGAAGAGATGGATTCCAGGACGGACCAGAAGATCGACAAGTTTGATGGGAAGAACAGTTTCAGTTTATGGTAGATGATTGTGCATTGGGAGTGCAGATCGCGTGCAGTCTTGGTGTAGATCGTGTGCAGTATTGGTGCAGTCTGAGTGTAGTTTTGTTGAAGTTCGCGTGCATTTTTGTTGCTGCGCACGTCCAGTGTCCGTGCATAAATTAGGGTGTCTAGGTTGGACACATCTTTTATTGTATTCTATTGCCTCTGACATACTTGAGTTTAAGATTTTCCTCGTTATTCTGAAGCTCTTCACTGTAGATTATCAAGAATCAGTAAATCTGAGAGCAGTCAGTGATTGATTATCTGTGCTAGCAATAGCAAATTTGGTAGATCTGAATCGAGAAGTTCGTCTAGTGTCGTTGGTGATCCAAGAACGCATCTGGAATGTTTTCGGTGTCTAATATCTACATCTGAAGTCGGAGACCTGGAGCTAGGGTTCTGTGATCAAAATTTAGTTATCTGGTATAATCTTAAGTTCTAACATCTGGTGTAGTCTATTCTAGTGATCTAAATTTGGATACAAAAATCTGTATTGCTAGAGGCAATAATATGGTTCGATTTTAGCGCAGGGAGTGGTTTACAACGTATGAGCAGAAGGCTGGGGGAAATATTTACTCCCTCCATCCCACCTCAATCGCTACTAATTTCATTTTCGGTCCGTCCCACCACAATCGCTACTGCCCAAAAAAGAAATGTTTTATTATATTTATATTCAACCAACCCCACTATTTAACCCCACTCATTCTCTCTCTTCATTTTCCACCACACAATTTATTCAACTAACACTACTATTTACCCCACTCATTCTCTCTCTTCATTTTCCACCACACAATTTATTCAACTAACATTACTATTTATCTCACTCATTCTCTCTCTTCATTTTCCACCACACATTTACTTATTTTTCTTAATTATTGTGCCCACAAAGTTAGTAGCAATTGAGGTTGGACGGAGGGAGTATATGGCTAATGGGTCAGTCTGTAGGGTAGTTGGAATGTGCTTTATAAAGGTACGGACTTCTGGTGATAAATTCTGCACATTGAACAAGGTTAGACAAGTTCTACGAGGAACAAAGAATCTGATATCTCTTAGTCAACTGGACAAGAAGGGGTATAGTTTCAAGGGTGAATGTAGAGTTCTGAACGTCTACAAGGGTTAAGATGTGATTCTAAGTGGTGAAGACAATGTTCCTTGTACATCCTCCAAGTTTCTGAGTTTCTAATTTGGGTGAAGGTGTTGACAAAAAAGGTGGAGCAGCGATTTACTCTAGGTGAGAGTGGATTGGGTAAGCCACAGTTAGAAGATCGATACACACCAGTTTCAATTGTTTTGGTTGGCAAGATCCAATATCGCTCGGATGTTCCACATCTAAACTTATGTTAGTTGCCCGTTGGGGCAATTCTGAGTTCTCGTAGGTACACATCTGGGTGTCTTGAAGATGCATCTGTTTACTTGTTGGAGCAAGTATGCCGTGCGAAAATTTTGATTGTTCAGAGGACAAGTTTGTTTGCCTAGTGAGGTGAATTCTGGGTGTCTAGAAGACATATTTGTTTACTTGCTGGAGCAAGTATGGTGCATGCAAAAATTCTGGTTTCCGGAGGACAAGTCTAGTGTCTTTGATGAAAGACAGATTTGAGGCGGAGGTTGAGAAATTTGTTCTGTTACAAAAGATGCAGCTCAAGGTGGAAATGTGTTAAGTTCATCGTCTATTTGTTGTTATGGAGGATTCAAAGCCAAGGTGGAGATTGTTAGGATTAGGTGTCTTTGAATCAAAGAGGTTTCCTATTGGAACAATGATTAAGGATTTATTCAAGAATAAGGATTGTAGTTGTAACGCCCGTCCTAATTCCTGTTAAATTCTGGCCTTGCATATTTATATGCTATTTTATTTGAGTTAATTATTTAACTAATTGAGCAAGTTTAGGACCTAAGTGTTCAAAGTTGAAACTTTAGGGTCATTTGTGAAAAATAAAGTTTAGGGGCCTTTTTGTTAAAAGTGAAACTTGAAGGGCCTTTTTATCAAAAGTGAAACTTGAGGGGCCATTATGAAAATTTGTTAATATATATCCTGAGACTTTGTGATAAGTCTCATTCTCATAAAGAACATACTCCTCGTCCCTTCTTACTCCATTTTTACTCCCTCCGTTTCACGAGAAGTTCTTTCAACCTTCTGCATTAAATATTACTCCGTTCCAAAATCCGATTGCACCAAAATGATCAGGGCGGTGAGTAGAGCATTTCTTGCCGAACAGAAATTAGTTTGGGTGAATTTGATTTCGGAGTAGGTAAGTCACTAGCTCCCCCTTGCTTGTAATAACATGCCTATATGTTATTCTTGATACTTGTGCTTGTTAATCTCGTGATTGGAATGATCTTTGTGATACTTGTAATTTTGGGACAAGGGGAGTATTAGTCTGTTAATGCTATGTTCATAGAACTAGTAAAAGTATACTCCAGGAGTATGATAAAGTGTTAATAAAATTGATACTTATACTTTTGGGACAGTGAAATATTAACTTGATTAAATGTTTATACAAGTATATTAGAAAAATTATACTTATACTTGTGGGACGGTGAAATGAATAAAAGTATTCCTAAATGAGTATATTAGTATATTAGAAAATTATACTTATACTTGTGGGACGGTGAAATATTTAAATGGAATAAAAGAAAATTATTCTATTATTTGTGGGACGGTAAAAAGAATGAAATACACTTGAAAGAATGTCCTGGGTGTGTTAAGTATGTGTTAGTAAAAGTATACTCCTACACTTGGGACGGAGAATTGTAAGCCTGGGAAAGAAATGAACAATTGCTGGAAATTGCATCAGGCGCCCGCCTGCTTGGTTACCAAGCGCCCGCTCGCTTAGGTATGCGACCGTACATAAGTTCTTGGGAGACCGCCCAAAGCTACTGAAAGATTTCCTATATAATACTTGCCGAGTGAGCGGCCGCCCGGTCCCTAGTGAGCGACTGCCCGCTTGCTCTGAAAAATAAAAATGTTGTTTAAAGTTTGTACAAGTTGGAAGTAACCCTAGTTAAGGTATATAGCCTTAGTATAAGATGTCCTTGCAATGTTTATGTACCTTTTGGGGCATTAGAACTTGGTCTTGAACATGAGTACTCATAGAATTAAAATGAGAACTTGAGCCTAAGAGTAAGAACTTTTTTAATTGTCTTGAAAGTGCTATGAACAAGCACTAATGTGTTATATGTGTCTTGAAACCAATGTTTGTGTACCAAAGGGGCACTAGAACAATGTCTTGAGCTTGAACATCCAAAGTATAGGATTAAGAACTTGTAAGTATGAGATGTATAACTCATCTACTTAGCTTAAACTTGAAGTATAAGACAATTAAATCTTGTACATGACTTGAATATTCAAATATTGGAATAATAACTTGAGTATAAGATAATTAATTCTTGTACATGTCTTGAACATCCAAAGAATTGGATTGAGAACTTGAATGTAAGATGATAAAATCTTGTACATGACTTGAAACCAATACATGTGTATGGTAATGAACTTGAAAGTGCTATGAACAAGCACTAACGTGTTAGAACTATCCTTGATGTGTATGTGCAAATCTTGCACATAATTACTTGATAGAATGTGGCTTGTTGACTACTTGATACATGGTATGAATAACCAAAGAATTGGAATGTGGAACTAGATAGAGAATGAACAACTCTACTACATACTCGAATCTAATACGTGTGTATTTAAAGTGCTATGAACAAGCACTAATGTGCTAGTAATTGGTTTTAATCGTGCATATACTCAATGAAGTATATAAAGTATAAAGAAAATATCCTGTTCCTGAGATGGGTTCCTAAAGAAATAGGGACTATTGTAATATGAAGATAATTCATAAAATTATGATTATTACGATTTAAGTCAACTAGAATGATTCCAAAACACAATATATGTTGGAAAATGTATTCGATGATTAGCGATAAATATATGCGAGATATGATTGTGACTAGGTACAGTAGGACCTATTCGACTACGTACTTAGAGTCTAAGATGTTGGGCTTTACTTGGAAGTCAAGGTATCGTGATAGACACATTAGTGTGTTAAAAGTTATATGAATATGTACGTACAAATATTTCATATGACAAAGTGATATAGTATGACTTACCCTGCTACTTGGTTGGGGTCTGTTATTAATAGACTCTAATTTGGCTTGATTGTGTTACGTGGACACATTATGTGCCATTGTTATACTGATTTGTATTTGCAATTATTGCGTACGTGTACTTGTATTTGGTGAGTACATGATTACATGGTTCATGAAGAGCTAGTCCACTACTTTTGGACTTAGTTCTACTCTCGTAGTTCAAGTAAATACTACTTGTGCATTCTTGTGTGAGTCCAGCTGGTCCTTGCTTGTTCGGAGATATATAGGTTCACGCTTATCGCGAGTGCTGGGGCTAAGTGATAATCGGGGATCTATATATCTGCGCTTGACCCCTTACTACCGATCATAGTAAGGGCATATAGCCTCCTTTGTTAGAGCAATACGCCTGATAAAGTGATGGCTATACCTCTTGTCTTGAATCTTTTTCTCGAGTGTGATACTGGTTACCGGGTCCTCTTTCCGGATTCAGCATCCAAACCATGAATCATGGTCCGACTGCTCTTTTCCATTTGCTTCCAATAGTTCGACCTACCCAGAAAAATTGTCGGCCTACGAATGTGGTTTCGATCCTTCCGGTGATGCCAGAAGTCGTTTTGATATACGATTTTATCTTGTTTCAATTTTATTTATTATCCCTGATCCGGCTTTCCTCTATTCCTGTCTGATACGGCTTTGAAAGCCTGTCGTCACTACACAGCAGCAACTTGATTGATCGTTATTTGTCAACTGCAATAAGCAATGATAACAATGGTTTACTTGGGAGGAATAAGGTTGGAATATCCTTTGTAACGTGATAGTTTAGCCTTATGTGCTAGCTACTTGATGAGTTGGCTTAGCCTCTCATATACGTGTTACTTGATGACACCTTGAGCATGATTACTTGATAATCCTCTTGATTTGCATGATTACATGATAACATGCTATGTACTTGTATCTAGCAACTTACTGAGATTTATCTCACCCCGTTCCTTGTTTATTCCCCTCCCCAGGAAAGCAAGTGGTAATACGTTGTGAGGCTCGACTTAGCAGGGGCCTACTTGGCAAGTTGTTCTTGTTTGGGGATTGTTATCCTTTCCAGTTTTGGTGAGGATGATCTTGTATCAGTTGTTTAGACTCGGCATATTGGATAGACTTGTATAGTTCTTGTAATGCCAGCTTATGTGCTAGGCAAGTTTTCCGCTGTGTATAACCACATTTGGTTTAAATTTCTTGGTATAGATCTCTTTGTGAGCTATTTTAGCTCGTTCCTCTTGAGTATATATATGATGTCAGTTTGATATAAGCAGATGTCATTCAGTTTCTCGTTTCTTGTTAGTCACGCGCACCTGGTTCGAGGTTCTATTAGGGAATCCCAAGACTTGGGGGCGTGTCAGTTGGTATCAGAGCTATGGTTTAGCTCTAAGCCTGGATAGGGTTTATGTCCTAGCTTGGGTTAGTCTTTGGTGTGCTACTGAGTGCTTCGTTACATGTTGTTATACCAGGCATAGGACTGGTGTTGATAGTGTTGATCTAGTGGGGACTAGATGGTTTGAGAATCGAGAGCTCGAGTCTTTAAAGACTTAGGCGTATCTATCTTGTACAGTTGTAAGGATCCCGCCCCGTGACGAAAGGAAACGAAGGGTTTTCGTTTCGAAGGGCGAAAAAACCAAACACGGTTATCACGCAAAACATAACGGAGTCGCCACTTTTGTTAATTATTTAACCCAACAAAAGAAAAGGTTAGAGGTTCTATTAGTTCGGAGGTCAGGTTACGCCTTGGGAAGAGTTTTACGTCACCCAAGCCGCCTCGGATGAGTCCGAGTCTCCCTAATGTTGGTTAACAAAAGTGCATGTGTGTGTGTGTATTTAACGGAAAATAGTTTGTTTTAACTTTTATTCAAAGATTTAACTGAAAAGGGGTCTTTTATTAAGAAAGCAGGGATCAGAGGACAAAATGGACATTTTTCCCTCTGCGCCCAGAGCAGCCGTACGGCTATAGTATGCTCTTCCTGGAATTTTTACAGTTTGTCCAAAAATAGTCCAGTTCCAGGCAGAAACAGAGCATTCTGCTGAAACTGGACTTAAACAGTTCTGATTCCAGTTTTATTCCAACACAACAAGCTTAAACAAAATCATTCCTATGCTTAATGATCATCAAGTGAATCCCAAAACAAGTGTTTAGGTGTGATCAAAGCAATCATTGGAGAAAAATCACACAAAGGTGATGAACATGACCAAATGAGACAAAATGACCATTTGATGATTAAAGATGGAAACTTTATCATCAAGATGACATTTTATACATTATTAACCTCTTAGGGACCAAATTATTGCATAAAGATTCAATCTTTATGACCCAAAATGGGATTTCAAAGCTAAATCAAGGGGAAAGATGATAAACACTAAGGTTTTATCATCCCACATGATTATCATTGCCAAATCAAAACAAAATCAACGTAAAGATTTGGACTTTCACCACAAGAGTGGATCCTTAAGCCAAATACAACCTTGGGACAACATTATTTGACATAAAGATTTAGTCTTTATGACCCCAAAGGGGATTTTGAAGCTAGATCAATGTTTGGATGATAAAGATTGAAACTTTATCATCCAAATGACCATCCTTGCTACCAATGAACAACATAATCAACCAAAACATGTGCCTTTTTCATTAAAATGGATCACTAGTTTGTTATAAGTAAGAAATTCAACAAACCATGATCATCCTTAGGTTAGAACCACTTTCACACAAAGTGTGAAGGGCACCTTGAATCATTCATGGTTTGGACCATATGTATACATAATAGTGATATATATATAGCTTGGAATGCCAAGGCTTGTAATACATATATATATTGCTTGATATGGACAAGACTTACAAGAAATATAAATTGCTTGAGATGGACAAGACTTGCAAGAAATATAAGAGATGAACAAATAAACATGAACAAACAAGGAGATAAAATGAAGAGAAGGATGGGGGAGAAGGTGGCTTTACCTATGTTTGGTTAGGCCAATCTTTCTATCTCTTTTCACTCTAAACACTCTTCTGGAGTAATTTTAGCAGAGTAACACTAACAATAATCGTTTCTCCCCCCCCCCTGGAATGATCAGCAAGGGGTTCAATTTATAAGGGCTGATGGTGCCCAAAGTAGCCGTACGGCTCATGCTGGAGACCTTCTGAATTTTTCAATCTTTTAATTCCAAAACAGTCCCTGTGTCCATATTTTGTCCTAGTGAGGTCTTGGCCTATCAGTTTATCCCTGAATGGTGCCTAGAATTCCTTTAAGTTGGTCAAATTCAGATTGGGGTACTTACAGAGCCCCTCGGCAACGTCGCTTTTGAAGAAAGCGGGGTTGTCGATAAACGCATCCCAATCTGATGGGAGGACGGCAAAGGCCGATTTGATTCCAATGGCTGGACCTAGAGGTATAGGATTCCTACGTATCCCTTTTGTGGGGAATCAAGCCTAACGTAGTTTGAAAGAGGGGTAAGAGATTTTAAGGATACTCAAACCTATAGACGACCGTCGAGGTCGGGTGGGGAACTCGGGCGTGACTCTTATCTGGTCAGGGGCAAAGAGCATGACACTCATTCGGTCAGAGGCAAAGGTTCGGGCGTGACACTCATTTGGTCAGAGGCAAGGATTTTGGCGTGACACTCATTCGGTCAGAGGCAAGGACTCGGGCATGACACTCGTTCGGTCAGAGGCAAGGACTTTGGCGTGACACTCATTCGGTCAGAGGCAAGAACTTGGGCATGACACTCATTCAGTCAGAGGCAAGGGCTCGGGCATGACGCTCATTCGGTCGGAGGCAAAGACTCGGGTGTGACACTCATTCGGTCAGAGGCAAAGACTCGGGCATGACACTTATTCGGTCAGAGTCAAGGATTTGGGCGTGACACTCATTCGGTCAGAGGCAAAGACTTGGGCGTGACACTCATTCGGTTAGATGCAAAGACTCGAGCATGACACTCGTTCGGTCAGAGGCAAGGCAAGGACTCGGGCATGACACTCGTTTGGTCAGAGGCAAGGGCTCGGGCATGACACTCATTCGGTCAGAGGCAAGGACTTTGGCGTGACACTCATTCGGTCAGAGGTAAGAACTTGGGCATGACACTCATTCGGTCAGAGGCAAGGGCTCGGGTATGACGCTCATTCGGTCGGAGGTAAGGACTTGGGCGTGACACTCATTCGGTCAGAGGCAAAGACTTGGGCGTGACACTCATTCGGTCAGAGGCAATGACTCGGGCATGACACTCGTTCGGTCAGAGCCAAGGCAAGGACTCGGGCATGATACTCGTTTGGTCAGAGGCAAGGGCTCGGGCATGACACTCATTCGTTCAGAGGCAAGGACTTGGGCGTGACACTCATTCAGTCAGAGGCAAAGACTTGGGCGTGACACTCATTCGGTCAGAGGCAAAGACTCGGGCATGACACTCGTTCGGTCAGAGGAAAGGCAAGGACTCTGGCATGACACTCGTTTGGTCAGAGGCAAGGGATTCGGTCAACCTGGCTCTATGGGAGAGGGTTGACTACAAGATTGGTCTTACGTCATCTTCGACTGCCGGGAGAACAACGGATTTGACTCTCACTTGGTCAATCCTAAAGGTTTGGCCAACTTGGCTCTATGGGAGAGGGTTGACTACAAGACTGCCGGGAGAACAACGGATTTGACTCTCACTTGGTCAAAGTTGGGGTTTGACACTCTTTTGGTCAATCGGGTCAACATGGACTTACGTCAAGGACCGCCTTTCGCATTCAATTTGACTCTCAATGGGTCAAAATCAGGGTTTGACTCTCATTTGGTCAGAGTTGGGGTTTGACACTCTTTTGGTCAACCAAAGTCAACATGGGCTTACGTCAAGGACCGCCAAATTTTCTTGGACATTCAATTTGACTCTCAATGGGGCTTGACTCTCTTTTGGTCAACCGAAGGGATCTTCTTGACACTCATTTGGTCGAAGTCGGGATTTGACTCTCTTTTGGTCAACATATACCAAATAATTTTTAACTGGGCTTACGTTAGGGACGGCCAATTTCGAACATTTAACTGGGCTTACGTCAGGGACGGCCAATTTTTTCACACTTTTAACTTAACTGGGATTACGTCAGGGACGGCCAATTTTTGAACATTTAACTGGGCTTACGTCACGGACGGCCAATTTTTCTTGGACATTCGGGAACCTAATTAATTCTCTAGGTCCAAAGCAAATTGCATGAGCCTCAAAAGGGCATTTTTGGGTATCCTCCTAGGGGAATTTCGGATCACATGGGCCAGTGGCAAGACTGTAGTTTCAGGGACAACCCAAACCATCCGTACGGATGGAGAAGGCGTCCCCTTCTTTTTAAACAGAACAGCCATACAGATGGTCTCTTCATCCTTTCAAAACACAGACGAAATCAGAGAGGGAGGGGCGGGTTTTTTTTTCGCTTTTCTTCACCAAATCTTTCCGAATTTCTTCCTCAATTCAACCGAAATTCATCCATGGATGCTCGGGCGCGACGGGGTTACCCTAGGGGAGGAGATAGGAGGCTTGACATGGTCCGAAACTTTCGGGATTACAACATTGACCTCGCAAACTTGGAAGCGGGCTTCTACAAATCTCCCACCGTGCATTTGTGCCATGACCGGGTGGTAAGTGTCCTTAAACCCTCTTATGTCAAATTTGGACAATTCCATGCATTTCCTAGTCCTAGGGTTCATATTTATGCAACTTGGGCGTTTTGTGCTTCTTGGCGCATTTTTGTGAAATTGGTACTATTATGATGGAATTTGGATTGTTAAGATTGTGGGCATGTGTTCGTTTTCTCGATAGGTCATGCCTAGCTATACTTTCCGAAGTCAAAGTAAGTTACCTGTAATTTGTGCATAAAGGACTTGTACCTTAGGCGCGACTAGCCATTTTAACATATTTATGTTCATGCTAGCACTTCCTAAGGTGGTTTCTTGCATTTTCGGGGGAATTGACCTTAATGGCGAGGACGGGCCTCATTATTTTTAAATCCTGAAAACGGCCACTTTTGCGAAGTGAGTATGCAATTTTGAAAAAAGGGGTGGGAAAAACTCCTTCTTTCGAAACACGGCCCTTCAAATGTATTCGCAATTTAAAAGGGGGACGAAAAAACTTTCTTTTCAAAACAACCTTTCAAATGTATTTACAATTTGAAAAGGGGCGGAAAAACTTTCTTTTCAAAACAACCTTTCAAATGTATTTGCAATTTGAAAAGGGGACGGAAAAACTTTCTTTTCAAAACAACCTTTCAAATGTATTTGCAATTTGAAAAGGGGATGGAAAAACTTTCTTTTCAAAACAACCTTCCAAATGTATTTGCAATTTGAAAAGAGGACGGAAAAACTTTCTTTTCAAAACAACCTTCCAAATGTATTTGCAATTTGAAAAGGGGACGGAAAAACTTCTTTTCAAAACAACCTTCCAAATGTATTTGCAATTTGAAAAGGGGACAGAAAAACTTTCTTTTCAAAGCAACCTTTCAAATGTATTTGCAATTTGAAAAGGGGACGGAAAAACTTTCTTTTCAAAACAACCTTTCAAATGTATTTGCAATTTGAAAAGGGGACGGAAAAACTTCCTTTTCAAAACAACCTTCCAAATGTATTTGCAATTTGAAAAGGGGACGGAAAAACTTTCTTTTCAAAACAACCTTTCAAATGTATTTGCAAAAAGGGGACGGAAAAACTTTCTTTTCAAAACAACCTTTCAAATGTATTTGCAATTTGAAATGCAATTTGAAAAGGGGACGGAAAAACTTTCTTTTCAAAACAACCTTTCGAATGTATTTGCAATTTGAAAAGAGGACGGAAAAACTTTCTTTTCAAAACAACCTTTCAAATGTATTTGCAATTTGGAAAGGGGACGGTATATCATGATGACTTTACGGTTAGCATTTATCATGTGTGCATTGGTATTTTAAAAATGTGTTATTCGTACCTTTGTTGTGTTTACCTGCAGGATGGTGAGCCCAAATCCCGGGGGTCTCCAGACATTTGCTTTTCTGTGTGGGAGGCTATGCCCGCTGCTGTGGGTGATGGGCCCGGTCCGCGAGAGTGGGTGGAGCGTACTGGCCTGGTGCCGTTCATCGAGGCGGTGGGTCGTTTGGTTAACACCAACAGGAGCTCTGGGCTTATTACTGCCTTGGGCGAACACTGGTGGGATACGACCCACACCTTCCATCTGAGCGGGGGAGAGGTGACCGTGACTCCCGCAGACTTCTCTGCCATTACTGGGCTTTCTTTTGATGGGCGTGCAGTCCTTTGGACCGACAGGTTCACTGCTGCAGACATCGAGGCGCTCATCGGTTTCTCGAGCCCTGCTAAGGGCTTGGGCATCTTGGTTCAGGAGGTGGATCGGGCTATTTGGGGTATGATCCCGGGGTACCTAGCAGGCCGGTTTTCTGCCGAGCAGCTCGGACGAGCTTATGTATGGCTTCTCTTGGGTAACACCATCTTTGCCAACGCCGACACCACATGCATGTTCCCTCTGTTGGGTTCTTTGACCTCTCCCGAGACCATTCGGGACATTGCTTGATGCGTATGACAAGTACATCTTATTTATTATAAATGTAACATATGTTTGTCCATTTTGGATAGCAACATTTGTTATGAGACGAGCAAAAAGAAAAATGAGCAACATTAGTACTCCATCCGTCCCGGAATAAGGTTCTTAGTTTGACTTTACACGAAAATTAAGAAAAAGTAAATGTTATGAGTATGAAAAGTAAAGTAGGAGAAAGTAGGAGAGGGAAAGTGGGTAGAAAGTTTTTGTTGTGAGAATGACAAGTGTGTCCCATTGTCCATTTTAGGTAATAAAGCAACTAAGAACCGTAGTCTAGGACAAACCAAAATGGAAAGTAAGAACCTTAGTCTGGAACGAATGGAGTATTTGTTATGGGATGGAGGGAGTATAGTTAATAAGTAAATAAAGAATAGAATTAAGAAAAACAATTTTATTTTATGAATATGGCTAAAAATTTAGTCTCAATATATTAATACCTGAGGTAAAATTGAGCCTATTATATTATATAGAAAGTATAACTTGGAGGCCCTAAAAATGACATTTTTTTTGTGGCCCTAGGCCATGGCCTCACTTTTCTTATGCCATGGCCGGCCATGTTTAAATGCTTATACAAGAAATAGTTCACAATTAATGAATAAGGGTGTAATAGGTAAACGAGAGTAATTCTTTCTTGGTAATAGTAAAACGTCAAATATTTTGGAACAAAAAATTACTCCTAAAACGTCATGTATTATAAAACGGAGGGAGTATTTTATTTCTTCTCAAAATGTCACTTTTGGCAGTAGTAGTATGCCGTAAAAAGTCGAGTCGTTCTTGTGAAAAAGCGTTTTACACTAGCCTTAGTGTAAAACGTGTTTTCCACATAGAATGGTTCTTGGGCAGACATTTTCCGATACTGTAGGAGGCACTTTTCAATATTTTTACACCATGCACTTTTTTTAGGACTTTCACATCATGCAATTTTTTACCTTAGAGAAGGCACTTTTTTTGGCACTTGAAAAAAAAAAAAAAAAACCAGCAGGCATGTTTTAGAACTCAAGCAGACACTTTTTTACCTTAGAGAAGACACTCTTTTTGGCACTTGAAAAAAAAAATTAAAAAAAACCCAGCAGTCATGTTTTAAAACTCAAGGAGGCAATTTTTTACCTTAGAGATGGCACTTGGAGAAAAAAAAAAAAAAAAAAAAAAACCAGCTGGCATGTTATAAAACTCAAGCAGGCACTTTTTTTGGCACTTGAAAAAAAAAAAAAAAAAAAAAAAACAGCACGCATGTCAAAACATGTGCCTACTCTAGTGTTAAAATCTGTTGGGTTTCGTAGTCACATGCGCAGCGGAATTAAGCATTTAAAATTTAATGAAACCCAAAGCCCATAGATCCATTCATATGATTAAGTCAAATACAATAATATGAATACTAGAATACTAACCCTTGATGCCTTTGATTTTGCAACCTTGAATTCGATAGAGACTTGAAAACTTGATCACGATCATAGTAATAATCACGAACTTTGAAGATGATAAGTTTCACCCTCTAGCGGTATCCACACCACGAACGAATATCAAGAACACTTGATCTTGGTTGCTAGACCAAATTATGAAACACGTTTTCATAATTAATATGAACTATATGGAATTTTCTTTGTGTATAATTTTGTTCTTCAATCTAGGATTTCTTAGAACAAAATAAACTCTCTCAAACTCTTTGGAGACTTGCACAAAAGCTTAGGTTCTGTTCTTGGCCGAATTTTGATGTTTATATACAAGTTAGACCTATTCCAAATAGGAAACTTGTGTCTAAACCCGTCCAAAATTCCTTTCCGAATCAAATTAGGAATCTGTCCCCGACAGTACTGTGCGGCCGCCCAAAAGCATCTGTGCGGTCGCACAACTATCTGAAACAAAACTGGTACAAAATTGAGCTAATTGTGCGGCCGCCCAGTCCATACTGTGCGGTCGCCCACTTCCCCAGAATGTCCAGAATTTCCAAAATTTCAATATAGTCCTTTTAAAGATTCGTTCTATTGTGTGTGACCCTCTAGGATTATACTAAGTTGGCAATGGGTTCAAACATGAAACCATAGGATATGATTAGGTTCTACCAAACCGTCATACCTACCCAAATAGTATAACTAAATACAAGTTCGCATTCCTTTTAGAACATGTCATAATCCCTTTGTCCACGATGTCATTGAACACAAGTCATGGTCATCAAGTCAACTTGTATTGTTCAATACTTTCTCGATTCCGAATATGTTGATAATCCAAATGACATTGATCCAATCAATCCATTTGAGTTTGGCCAAACATTTCATCAACATCATTCCTTCGAGGGGCCCAAGCTTGACATCTCTCCGAAGAGGGACAAATCCATTTGGCTTATTATTCTTCCCTACGTGAATCCAATCATGCCAATCATACCCTTTATAACTACCGTGTTAAGGCAGCGTTTGAATATGTCAAACATAATGTTCATCAAGTGGAAGACTATAATAACTTCATGTCCAAGGATTCAAATGACATAACTAATATGAGATTTATATATGACATCGACCATGACATAAATCTCATACCGCGGGTCATGTCCAGTACCTTGTTCCAAACAAGTACCCATAAATCTAACATGATCATCCCATGATCATTTAGCCTTTATACTAGTGCTTAACAAGCTCTAGGGACGGAGATTATTATAAGCAAACACGAGCCACAATAATAATCCTATTATCTCTTTATTATCATGATAACTTACAACGTTCAACAAACGTGCCTAGGGCACCAACACCAACAATCTCCCACTTCCCTAGGCCCAATTCCCTAGGTATCCAATACCCATGGACCTAACATGACCATCATGTTTAGCTTTATGGAAGTCTCATTGTTTAGCGTATCTGTAACGTTATCATTAGTTGGTACTTTACATATATGTACGTCTCCCTTATCAACGATTTCTCGAACGATAAGAAAACGCCTAAGTATGTGTTTGGATTTAGGATGTGCTCTTAGTTCCTTTGCTAGATCAATAGCACCAATATTATTTCTAATAAGGTCTATTAGTTTAGCAATGCTAGGAACCATCTCAAGTTCTCCAATGAACTTCTTAATCCAAACAGTTTCCATCGCAGCATCCAATGCAGCAATATACTTAGTTTTAGTCGCAGAATTAGTGACTGTATCCTTTTTGGAACCATTCCAACTTACAGCTTCACTATTATTTATAAAACTCGATTGCGATTTCTACCATCTTTGTCAGTTTGGAAGTATGCATCTGTGTACCCATATACACCGAGATCATCTTCCATCCCTCCATAGATCATAACAATTCTTTAGTCCTTCTAAAGTACATTTAAGAATTGTTTCACAGCCTTCCAGTGATTCTCACCGGTTGTCGGATTGATATCTACTCGTCATGCTCCAAGCATTTAGATATATCCGGCTTAGTACTTCTTATGGCATGATAGATCCAATTGCCGAAGCAAAATGGCATCCCATTCAGTCTTCTCATGCTCATCATTTGTCTTAGGACATTTGAGTCTTTGCATAGAAAACTCCATGTAACATTGGCAATGGTCCTCTCTTAGAATTTTCCATGCGGAATCTTCTAATGACTTTGTCAATGTATGTACTTTGGCTTAAACCAATTAGCCTCCTTGATCTATCTCTATAGATCTTAATGCCAAGAACATATGTAGCTTCATCCATATTCTTCATTGCGAAACACTTTCTTAACAAAGTCTTTGTGTAGGAATGTCGTTTCCAATGAGCAATATGTCATCCACATATATTAAATAAGGAATAGCACTATGCTCCCACTAATCTTCTTGTATATACAAGATTCATCTTCGTTCTTGATCAAGCCAAGCTCTATGACTTATCAAAACAGAGATTCCAACTCCCAAAAGCTTGCTTCAATCCATCCAATGAATCTTCGCAACTTTCATACCTTTTAGAATTTTCTTGACTATCAAAACCTTTAGGTTGTATCCAATACATCCTTAAGTGAGTTCCCGTTTAGGAACACTTGTTTTGACATCATTTTGTCAATTTTCATATTCCAAATATGAACATGTGACTACGAGAATTCTAGTAAATTTCTTTGCTATCCATGTAAAATTTTCTTCAAGAAAACTCATTCCTCTCCTTTGGTTTTTACACCTTAGGTTAGAATGATCAAGTTCCAAACTTGATTATTACACATGGGTTGCCTTTTAGATTTCATGACTCCAAGTCATTAAAATCTAAATATGTGGAGTTGACATTGCATCTTTGATAGATGGTAAATACTTCATTCCAAATGAACTTTACCTCAACACTTTCTATTTCGAAATATCCAATATTTCTTGCAATAGATTGTGTCCTATCACATACGCAAGTTCTTGTATATCTTTTGAACGGACTTTTCACGACTCCTTGTGAAAACTTGTTCAACTTCCATCTTAGGTTAAAATATATATTTTCTAGGTCTCGAACCATTCGAGATACATTTTACTCCCATTGATTCTTTTAGAGATAAACCATTTATCTAGAAAAGTATCATCATAATCAACAAACCATTTGTTTCTTATGAGTAAAATTATATCCTCAAGTTTCCTTAGGATATCCCATGAAAATATATTTATTAGATTTAAATGTGAGTGTGTCCCAGACAACTCCTTTCCAAAAGGTCTCACCATCTTAAATCTTTGCGAAAGGCAAACCGAGTTTTCTTTCATCTTTTAACCTCTCTTGATGGAATTCAGATTAGTATAATCATAGCGGTTTTAAATACATAACCCCAAAATGAATAATGGAAGATCACTTTGACTTTGTCATCCAACGAACCATATCAGATAAGGTTCTTATACTTCCACGCAGACATATCATTTGATATTCTTAGTGAAGTTAATTTGTGAAACCATTTCACAATTTTAATGATGACTGTCAAATTCTTGGTTTAATTATTCATCATCATGATCCAATCATAATTTTTGAATAGTTTTACCAAGTATAACCAAAATTCTCTTTTAGCATTTCTTCTTAATGCACCATACACATTGAAATATATTGGGTCAATTAAGATATTATCTTTTTCACCAATCATAGTAAAAGATGTCTTGATCCAAGTAAATAAGATTTGCATAAATCATGTGATTCCAAATCATATGACTTAAAACTCCGTCCCATGGAATTTTAGATATGCATTTCTCATTTATTTGATCAAAACAATAATGCATAAAGAATTTTAATTATTTATGTTATAGTCTTTATTATTTTGTTCTTCAAGATTTAGGATATAAGATTTATTTATATGATAACACAATGAAGTAAATCATAATAAATAAAGCACTTTTCTTATTCCAAATAAGAAATTAATATCCTTCATTATCTTATAACAAAATAATGTTTTCTACTTCATCAGTAAAGTCACTTTACAAGTGTCCTACGAACAATGTTGCAACCATTGCATCATTACTGTTTGTAGATAAAACATTACTATAAGTAGTCTTTCATCTTACTAATTATTCTGGTATCCAATACCCAATAATTAAATTTAGAAAGAATAATTTATAACATAAATATTCCGAGTGGTAGTCCCACTACCATTCCTTTTATTGATCACCCAGAATTTTGACTACAATTCTAAATGGTCAATCCAATTGCCATTTTACCAAATTGCATCTATTAGAGTTATTTATTATTATAACCAAAATTATTTCCTTTAGGTTTGACAACTCTTGTCTTACTTTTCTTTTGGCATTTGGCCTTTTTCCATCATGAACCATGAGCATTGGAGAATCCATTCTCCACCATCTTCATCTCCACAGTTTTTTCAGCATATCATGCAATTCGGAGAGATTCTTATTCATTCCAAGCATGTTATAGTTCATCACAAAGTGATTATAACTTTTGGACAATGAATCAAGAATGAGATCCGTGGCTTGCTCCAATCCAATTGGACAACCAAGTTTCTCAAGATGCTCTACGTAGCCTTTATCTTAAGCATGTGAGGTTCACTTATTGCCCTTTACTCCTTTTGCAAGAAGTGAATGCAATAATGGTTTTATACCTCTCTTGCCTAGATTTCTCTTTGAAACATGTAACTCAACTCCACTCCTATCTAATAGGCTTCCACAAGTTCCAAACTCTGTTGGAGTTTTGAGCACATAATCACGAGCATAAGACAACTCACACTCCTAGAATCATACTCATGATTCTTGTGATTGTCTATTCCGGCTTTGGGTTCTTTAGGAATAGGCCCATCAAGAATGTACAACCCATCTTCTTGCCTTAGAACCATTCTTAGGCTCAGGATCCAATCCATGAAGTTTGTACCATTCTATTTAAGCTTATCCTTATCAAGGATTAATCGCAATGATTTTAGTTGTCATCTACAACTTATGCAGAATTTCCAAAATTTTACAAGTACCAATCTCATTAAAGAGATAAATAATGTATTTTCCAAAAATACTCCCACTAAATTATATAACCTTCTTATACATCCAATGTATAATATAATTTAAATGGGCTAAGATCCAACTTTAATTTAATTCTAAGTCCGCTATGGCGGATTACACAAAATCAAATTAATTAGGTAGACAACCCTGTCAATCATATCCCATATGACTCTTAGATCCTTTCATGAGACTCTTTTAAATTGGGCTAAGATCCAACTTTAATTTAATCTTGAGTCCACGGAGGCGGACCGCTCAAAATCAAATTAATTAGGTAGACAATTTCTTGTCAATCATATCCAATATGATTCTTAGTGATCAAATTTCAAAAGCATGTTTAATCTCATCTTTTGCCTAGGCCCAAAACTGTTTTGACGCCTTATTAAGTCCAACCATTTTAAACGCATGGTTGATGTGCCTCGCTAGGGCGTGCCCACATCATCCATCTTGCTCATACATAGATAAAGTTAATGCACCTCGCTAGGGCGAACCCACATTAAAATCACCCATGCACTAACAAGTGTTTTAATCATGGCATGGCAAAAAGGACTTAAAACTTTCTTGAAGGTTCATCACCATATAGCATACAACACATTTATGAGCACACAAGATAAACATGTTACGCATCAAGTTTAGCCACTAAATTAATCTCCATTAATTTAAGCATAATATTTATGTGTCATTAGTTTCTCTATTATTATGAGGATGAGATTATTTGAACTTTGGCCATCATCTCCAAATCAAGACAACAAGAAGTGCGGCCGAACTAAGCCATTGGCAACCACAATTCCGCACTAATTCAAGAAACCAAGAAAGTAGTCCATGTGGCCGAAACTAAGCAATAGATGGTCTCGATGAACGTAGGCCAATTGCATTCACAATTCCACATGGATCTCCAATCATTGAATCAAGAACTTTGTTTCTCAATTTTAGCAATTATGAACTCTTCATAATTCTAATTTCGTTTTATCTTTGAAACTTTGATTGCGATCAAGTTTGGGAAACACAATCTCGATGAACGCAGATTAGCCATCCAAACCTTGAACCAATCTTAGAATCACAAGACTAAAACAAATAGGAAAATCAAACCCCAAGATCCACACACAAACCAACTACCCAAAACCCATTCCAGATCAGCAGGTCTGGATCGGTTCTGTTACTGGTTTTGTTGAACCTTTTGAAAATTCCAAATTCTAATTTTAACCAAAATCAGAACAGAATCAGTGAACTGTGCGGCCGCCCAAACTCTCCTGTGCGGTCGCCCAAACATGTGCGGCCGCCCAGGGAGATTTGTGCGGTCGCCCAAACGCATCAGAAGGAATTTTGAAGTTCGAAAATTTGTCTCAAAATTGTCTTTCCCCGATTATTAAGACCATGATCCAATCAGAATTAATAATCAAACAATTCAGAATCCATCATAATATTTATTGCGATTGAATCGTGCGATTAAAGTTGTAAAACAATAAACCACATAAAATCACATAACACATAAACATCATATAATCCAATATTCATATCATGCTTGGCACATAAACAATTTATATACACACAACATGATCTAGTATTGAAATAATCAACATGAACGGGGCTCTGATACCACTGTTGGGTTTCGTAGTCACATGCGCAGCGGAATTAAGCATTTAAAATTTAATGAAACCCAAAGCCCATAGATCCATTCATATGATTAAGTCAAATACAATAATATGAATACTAGAATACTAACCCTTGATGCCTTTGATTTTGCAACCTTGAATTCGATAGAGACTTGAAAACTTGATCACGATCATAGTAATAATCACGAACTTTGAAGATGATAAGTTTCACCCTCTAGCGGTATCCACACCACGAACGAATATCAAGAACACTTGATCTTGGTTGCTAGACCAAATTATGAAACACGTTTCATAATTAATATGAACTATATGGAATTTTCTTTGTGTATAATTTTGTTCTTCAATCTAGGATTTCTTAGAACAAAATAAACTCTCTCAAACTCTTTGGAGACTTGCACAAAAGCTTAGGTTCTGTTCTTGGCCGAATTTTGATGTTTATATACAAGTTAGACCTATTCCAAATAGGAAACTTGTGTCTAAACCCGTCCAAAATTCCTTTCCGAATCAAATTAGGAATCTGTCCCCGACAGTACTGTGCGGCCGCCCAAAAGCATCTGTGCGGTCGCACAACTATCTGAAACAAAACTGGTACAAAATTGAGCTAATTGTGCGGCCGCCCAGTCCATACTGTGCGGTCGCCCACTTCCCCAGAATGTCCAGAATTTCCAAAATTCCAATATAGTCCTTTTAAAGATTCGTTCTATTGTGTGTGACCCTCTAGGATTATACTAAGTTGGCAATGGGTTCAAACATGAAACCATAAGATATGATTAGGTTCTAGCAAACCGTCATACCTACCCAAATAGTATAACTAGATACAAGTTCGCATTCCTTTTAGAACATGTCATAATCCCTTTGTCCACGATGTCATTGAACACAAGTCATGGTCATCAAGTCAACTTGTATTGTTCAATACTTTCTCGATTCCGAATATGTTGATAATCCAAATGACATTGATCCAATCAATCCATTTGAGTTTGGCCAAATATTTCATCAACATCATTCCTTCGAGGGGCCCAAGCTTGACATCTCTCTGAAGAGGGACAAATCCATTTGGCTTATTATTCTTCCCTACGTGAATCCAATCATGCCAATCATACCCTTTATAACTACCGTGTTAAGGCAGCGTTTGAATATGTCAAACATAATGTTCATCAAGTGGAAGACTATAATAACTTCATGTCCAAGGATTCAAATGACATAACTAATATGAGATTTATATATGACATCGACCATGACATAAATCTCATACCGCGGGTCATGTCCAGTACCTTGTTCCAAACAAGTACCCATAAATCTAACATGATCATCCCATGATCATTTAGCCTTTATACTAGTGCTTAACAAGCTCTAGGGACGGAGATTATTATAAGCGAACACGAGCCACAATAATAATCCTATTATCTCTTTATTATCATGATAACTTACAACGTTCAACAAACGTGCCAAGGGCACCAACACCAACAAAATCTACCTGCTGTAATATTGAAAAATGCCTCAGACAGTTTCGAAAAGTGCCTGGTGATTTTTCATGAGTTCCAGTTATTTACATCAATGTCACCGCGCCTTCTCACAGCGTTCTCCGCTTTTTTAAAAACACGTTCTACACTAGCGTTAGTGTAGAACACGTTTTTCTCAAGATTTTATGTAAAAAGTCAGTTCAAGATTTATTTACCAAAACATATTGGTTTTCAGAATTCGCTATTGTCAATAGCAAATGCAAAATTTTGAGGAAAATATAATCCGCTTACCAATAGTGAAGTCCAAGTGCGGAAATAATGAATTTGCTATAGCAATTGCGAATTCAGAAAACTAGCCCATTTCGGAAATACTTTTTCGACATTAGACATCGAGGGAACTTTACCAAAAGTGACAAGTTTGAGAAAAAAAAACAAATAAAAGGCTGTCATAGCGGCCTATGTACAAATTCTATTCGCTAACAACATTTGTCCCAACACTATTTTAACAGTCATGGATAAGAATTTACTTCAACTTGTTAAGAATTTTCGAAATACTCAAGTATTTTTGTTAATGCGCCATATTTTCTCCAACTATAGCACATCCACATCACCATAGTAACCAAAAAATTCATCGGCACAAAGCATGTGTAACGCTTAAACAAAAAACGCTAGTTGTGAGAGCTTCAAAGTGCAATCGGAAGTTCGACACTTTGTTATCAACTCTTCTCACCAAATAGAAGGGTGCTTTTGTTGGAACAATTTTAATCCCTGAATGCCACACTCACTTTAGAATAGGATTGAGGAAGAGATGAAGCGGAAGCGATAAAATATATAACTGTTGAATCCATGGATGATGTAGGGAGAAATAAGATGAAGAAGAAGAAGTAGGAAATGAAGATCTTCTAAGTAATAGTGACTTCTTAATCTCTCAAGTACTTCAATAATGTGAAGAGAATTTAGGAGAGATAACAAGAATGAATAGTTGTTTCTAGGCTTGATGGAAGGGCCTTTAAATAGGAAACATTGTGTCACTTCACCTAGGGACTACACCCTTTCAAGAAGCTTAGTGATATTATATTACCCTTTTGCCCATCACAATAAGGTAATTATATATCCAGGAATTCTACACATTTTATTATCAACTATACTTTATAAATTAACATTATAATCATAATTTTATAAATGAAAGTCTAAATGACTTGTGTTGCAAGCCATGTCCTTACAATCTCCCACTTGGGTTGCAAAACAAAGTCCTTCCTTTAAATCATGAATATAACACAAATGACACTAATGTGCGCACTTTATTGTCATTTATAACAATCTCGTCCATTAGCCATACAAGTATAGGACTAAAGGGGCAGTCGTTGTAATTGATTCGCAACTAAACCCACAATAATCACGTATACAAATCTAACTAAATGACATAGATCAAAAGTATAGATGTGTAGCATGGAATCATAATGAATATATACATATTCTTCCAACTAGTCCAACTTAACCAAATGAGATCAAAACTTTAAATAATAGAACAATTAATGAAAGAACAACACAAACTCCCACTATACTTAATGTTATCAAAAGTTGTTACACCCATATGAGCAACATGCTCGTGAAACACTGAAGATGATAACTCTTTCATAAATGGATCCTCTAAATAGAGTTTGTTTCTATAAGTTGTATCCCTTTCGTTCATGTTGTACTCTTTTCTTTATAACAAGATAATTAATATCTAAATCCATAAACTCTTGTTAGAGTACAGAACTGCTACCTGATAGTCATTTCTTAATTGGTCTTTCGACACTTGTTTTGACAAATTACAGTCCATTAAAACATATGCAGCCATATATTTAACTAATGTCGGAATACCTAATGATCTCAAGATGATCCGACTTCAAAACATAGGCATGTAGTTCTTTAGTGTTTTGTAAATACTTCTATCATTCTTTTGGCTGCTACTTAATGTTCTTTCCGGATTGCTTTGGTATTGACCAAGCATCCCAACATTAAATGTAAGATATACATATACATTAAGCTTCCTACTGCTGATGTAAAGAGGGAATTTTCCATATACTTGGATTCAAAATTTACTTTTAGGACACTGTTTGAGACTAAGAATGTCTCCTTTAAAATTAGGGGTGTCATGTGGTTTACATTTTTGCATGCTAAACCTTTTGTAATACCTTTCCATATGGCCTTTTGTGATAATCCTAAAACATCTCGTGAGTGATCACGGTGAATTTGGATTCTTAATACAAAGATGCCTTACCAAGATCTTTCATTTCAAATAAGAAATTTCTTAGTTTCCTTAATAAGGTCCATATCATTACTAGCAAGCAAAATCATCATCCATATATAAGACCAAAATTATAAATTTACTCTCACTGAACTTATGGTATACACAATCTTAATCAAGATTCTTTTCAAAACCAAATAAAAATAACTTGATTAAGTACCATTGATGAGAAACTTGCTTGAGTCCACAAATGGATTTCTTTAAATTCACAAACTAATTGCTTAGTTTGATCCAAATCAACCATATATTCCTCAATGTCTCCATTAAGGAAAGTTGTCTTTATATCCATTTGATAAACTTCAAGATCATAATATGCTATATGTGCCATAATGATCTAAAAGTGTTTTTAGAAGATACCGAAAAAGTGCTTTCTTTATAATTAATGTCTTCCTTTTGAGTCAAATCTTTAACAATTAGATGGGCTTTATATCTTTCCATATTACCTTGTGAATCCTTTTGGTCATAAAGATTAATTTAATCCCAATAGGTTTCACATCTTTAGGTAATGGGACAAGATCCCAAACGTTGTTATCCTTATAGATTTTAACCCTTCATTTATGACATTAATTTACTATATGAGAATTAGAACTATTAATGGTTTCATGGAAAATGAGAGACTCATCTCCCACTAAACCTAAGTGTCCTTTATTCTCGGCAATATACACTTCATAATTATCCGGATTTGCACTTTCTTCTTACTCTATTGGATCTTCCAAAGGGCACCGGTTCTATCTTATTTTGAGGTTGTTGAATTTCCTTCTTATGATCAACATTTCCATGTTGTTCAATATTTATAGGGAAATCATATTTATTTTGAATTGTATGTTCTTCTTGAATGTCAAGTTCAAAACTTGATATCCAATTGAAACTATGGGAAGTGGTATATAAATGGATTCCATACAAATGAATTCCTCTTCCTTTTCAAATTCAAAATATTACTCCAAATTCTCCCACTAAATTCAACATCCTTAAAAGAACCTAGCATTTCTCGTTTTTCAAAACGTTCTAACTTTCGGGTTGTAAAATTTATATATCCCCTAGTTCTCTCGTCTTACCCCATGAATAACTACTAATAATCTTACGTCTAACTTGTCCTTAGTAGACTTATAAAGTCTATCCTTATGCTAGACAACCCCATAAATGAATATGATTTAAGGACGAATAAGGAACGCGTCATTAAATCATTAAGGGTTTATATTAGTAGCTTTAGAGGGAGCTTTAATGAGAATAAAGGTTGCGGCTTTAACGTATCGCCCATAATGAGTGAGGTAAGAGAAGTATAAAACATACTTATTACCATATCCTTAACAATCATTCCAAAGATGTATACACCATCATAAATGACCCTAATGTTCTTAATAGTCTTCAAAGTTGATTTCCAACTTTGTCTTTATAAGACTTTTACAACGTCCAAACTCAATATTTTATGAAGCAAATAAATGTATTCAAACTAAGAGTTAGTCATTTTGAACATAATAACTATTGTTGACCTTTTCCATGAAGGAATAATTAATGGCCTACAAATATCCGAATGCATTAGTTCATTGAGACACTTGATGCTCTCGAGAATACTATAATGTTTGTAAATTTACTTTAAGGCATTTAATGCAAAAGTATTTTCCAAATTATCAAGTTTGTTTAAGATTTTCCTTTAACATAAGCTTATCAATTTTCCTCTTGGAAATATGACCCAAATGCTTATGATTTAATAAAATATAAAATTTACTTGATAACTTTTGCTTTTTAGTTTTGGTTTCATTATTTAAGGGACACATTTATTGTTTGAATAATGTCAAGTAAATAAAGAACACTTGACAAAGTACTAGTACCAACAACCTTGGAATTTAAAATAAAATCACATTTATAAAAGATGAACAAAATAACTTTGTTTGTTCAATAGTGTGATAAATATCAAATTCCGTCTAAATGACGGTACAACAAATGTATTATTTATACAAATAACACTAAGCACTTTAACAATAACCAAAATTCCGGATGCCTTTCACTTCAACCGGATCCTGCTTCCATATAGATGAATCCTTCATCTTCTCCAGGACTTCGGTATTTCAGACAATCCTACATAGACATTCATTATGTGAGTTGTTGTAACATAATTCAACCACTATGTATATGTAGGAAATGAAACCAAATTAGCCTTTATCACAAATAATTCCAAATGACATACCTTTCTTAGCACGCCAAGTGTGATACTTAGGGCAGTCGTACTTCATGTGAGTGAGGTCCTTGCAAAAGAAGCATTCCTCTTTATGATCATGAGATGATCCGTTAAGCTTCTTTTTACTTGCAACCGCAATGTCCTTCCCTTTTCTCTTTGTCCCATGAGAAGAGGTAGATGCCAAACATCCCTCAATCATATCAAGGAATGTTTTAGCATCAACGTCATTGGAGACACCGTCCAAAATAGTCTCCGGGACAACTATGTTCATGATCATTAGGCTCACGCGGTTGGAGCGTTCCCACTTCTCATTATTTAAGCAATCTTCTTGAGTGCTTATATCAGAAAGAGGAAGAGGAAACGGTTCCCTTAATGCGTGATCTATGTCCATATAGCCTAAGATCATCATCAATTTATTTTTCCAAGTTTTAAAATTAGTCCCGTTAAGCATCGGTAAAGTACTCATAGCAGTAATCACGGATGAAGCAATAAGTAAATCTGTTGGGTTTTGAGAACAAAAAGAATGAAAACAAAACATGAATAAGAAACTACAAAATGAAAAATGATTAATTATATCAACGAAATCCATCAATAAGACAATCAACATGACATCAAAACTAATCTTTGGATTGCGAGTTGACTCATAAATGATTGCCTTAGGTAGCAAGTAATTTGAACTTATATTTTAATAAATACTTAATCTTCCTTTGGGCCGACATAAGTACCTAAGAAAATATCCTAATGTTCATTTTATTTGTTACCACATGAATGCCTAAGTTTAGTCAAATGTCAAGATCTTCTTTGGAAAATTCAAGTCATTCACATATTAACTTAAACATCCAACACTTTACAATTAAATAACGTAAATCACTTAGGTGACAATATTATTTAAACAATGAATAAAATTGTCAAAGCATATAATTAATCATAACTTTTTAGGTTTGAAATAATGTAGGTTTTGTTCCAAGGGAAAAACAAAATATGCAAAACTTAGAAAAGTCCAAAACCTGTGAACAGTAACTGCTCGGCCGAGTCTTATGAAGTGCTCGGCCGAGCACCTTAATCAGAATGCTTTGGTCAATTTGTCACATTATGCTCGGCCGCTCTAAACAAAACGCTCGATCGAGCTGCTCGGCCGAGTCATATGATGTGCTCGGCCGAGCACCTTAATCAGAAACAAATGCCTTATTTGACATACAATGCTCGACCGTGCAAAACCAAATGCTCGGCCGCGCAAGTCTTGGTCCGACCGGGCATAACCAAAGACCCGACCGGGTATTCAAGAGAACCGGACCGAACCCGACCAAAGGTCCGACCGGTTTATGCCATTTTTGGCGCCTGTTCATGTGCTCGGCCGAGCAATTCCAAAGACTCGGCCGAGCAGTTCGCGCCTTTTCATATGCTCGGCCGAGCACCCCATTTTCTGCACTTTCTGAATTTGTTTAATTGATTCCCAAAAGGCCATGAATTGCAAGTAGATCCACATGGTATGTACTTAAAACATAAAACCATGTTATTTAGGGATAATCTTGCCTTAAAATTAATGGAATCAAGTGAGTAGATCCACATAGTATGCACGAAAACATAAAACCATGTTATGAAGTGATAGTCACACTTGAACCATTTAGTTTTAATGAACAAAACTTTCAAACCTTTTCTGAATTTTAGATGATGATTATCAGTGCTCTATGAACGATTTAGAATCCCTAATCAACATCAAAACTTAATGATTCAACAGGGAAAATGAATCAAAATTGAAAGTATACACTTTCCAAAAAAAAAAGAACTCAAACTTAAACTAAAGATGAACCAGGCTCTGATACCAATTGTTGGAACAATTTTAATCCCTGAATGCCACACTCACTTTAGAATATGATTGAGGAAGAGATGAAGCGGAAGCGATAAAATATATACCTGTTGAATCCATGGATGATGTAGGGAGAAATAAGATGAAGAAGAAGAAGTAGGGAATGAAGATCTTTTAAGTAATAGTGACTTCTTAATCTCTCAAGTACTTCAATAATGTGAAGAGAATTTAGGAGAGATAACAAGAATGAATAGTTGTTTCTAGGCTTGATGGAAGGGCCTTTAAATAGGAAACATTGTGTCACTTCACCTAGGGACTACACCCTTTCAAGAAGCTTAGTGATATTATATTACCCTTTTGCCCATCACAATTAGGTAATTATATATCCAGGAATTCTACACATTTTATTATCAACTATACTTTATAAATTAATATTATAATCATAATTTTATAAATGGAAGTCTAAATGACTTGTGTTGCAAGCCATGTCCTTACAATCTCCCACTTGGGTTGCAAAACAAAGTCCTTCCTTTAAATCATGAATATAACACAAATGACAACCCTAATGTGCGCACTTTATTGTCATTTATAACAATCTCGTCCATTAGCCATACAAGTATAGGACTAAAGGGGCAGTCGTTGTAATTGATTCGCAACTAAACCCACAATAATCACGTATACAAATCTAACTAAATGACATAGATCAAAAGTATAGATGTGTAGCATGGAATCATAATGAATATATACATATTCTTCCAACTAGTCCAACTTAACCAAATGAGATCAAAACTTTAAATAATAGAACAATTAATGAAAGAACAACACAAACTCCCACTATACTTAATGTTATCAAAAGTTGTTACACCCATATGAGCAACATGCTCGTGAAACACTGAAGATGATAACTCTTTCATAAATGGATCCTCTAAATAGAGTTTGTTTCTATAAGTTGTATCCCTTTCGTTCATGTTGTACTCTTTTCTTTATAACAAGATAATTAATATCTAAATCCATAAACTCTTGTTAGAGTACAGAACTGCTACCTGATAGTCATTTCTTAATTGGTCTTTCGACACTTGTTTTGACAAATTACAGTCCATTAAAACATATGCAGCCATATATTTAACTAATGTCGGAATACCTAATGATCTCAAGATGATCCGACTTCAAAACATAGGCATGTAGTTCTTTAGTGTTTTGTAAATACTTCTATCATTCTTTTGGCTGCTACTTAATGTTCTTTCCGGATTGCTTTGGTATTGACCAAGCATCCCAACATTAAATGTAAGATATACATATACATTAAGCTTCCTACTGCTGATGTAAAGAGGGAATTTTCCATATACTTGGATTCAAAATTTACTTTTAGGACACTGTTTGAGACTAAGAATGTCTCCTTTAAAATTAGGGGTGTCATGTGGTTTACATTTTTGCATGCTAAACCTTTTGTAATACCTTTCCATATGGCCTTTTGTGATAATCCTAAAACATCTCGTGAGTGATCACGGTGAATTTGGATTCTTAATACAAAGATGCCTTACCAAGATCTTTCATTTCAAATAAGAAATTTCTTAGTTTCCTTAATAAGGTCCATATCATTACTAGCAAGCAAAATCATCATCCATATATAAGACCAAAATTATAAATTTACTCCCACTGAACTTATGGTATACACAATCTTAATCAAGATTCTTTTCAAACCAAATAAAAATAACTTGATTAAGTACCATTGATGAGAAACTTGCTTGAGTCCACAAATGGATTTCTTTAAATTCACAAACTAATTGCTTAGTTTGATCCAAATCAACCATATATTCCTCAATGTCTCCATTAAGGAAAGTTGTCTTTATATCCATTTGATAAACTTCAAGATCATAATATGCTATATGTGCCATAATGATCTAAAAGTGTTTTTAGAAGATACCGAAAAAGTGCTTTCTTTATAATTAATGTCTTCCTTTTGAGTCAAATCTTTAACATTAGATGGGCTTTATATCTTTCCATATTACCTTGTGAATCCTTTTGGTCATAAAGATTAATTTAAACCCAATAGGTTTCACATCTTTAGGTAATGGGACAAGATCCCAAACGTTGTTATCCTTATAGATTTTAACCCTTCATTTATGACATTAATTTACTATATGAGAATTAGAACTATTAATGGTTTCATGGAAAATGAGAGACTCATCTCCCACTAAACCTAAGTGTCCTTTATTCTCGGCAATATACACTTCATAATTATCCGGATTTGCACTTTCTTCTTACTCTATTGGATCTTCCAAAGGGCACCGGTTCTATCTTATTTTGAGGTTGTTGAATTTCCTTCTTATGATCAACATTTCCATGTTGTTCAATATTTATAGGGAAATCATATTTATTTTGAATTGTATGTTCTTCTTGAATGTCAAGTTCAAAACTTGATATCCAATTGGAACTATGGGAAGTGGTATATAAATGGATTCCATACAAATGAATTCCTCTTCCTTTTAAAATTCAAAATATTACTCCAAATTCTCCCACTAATTCAACATCCTTAAAAGAACCTAGCATTTCTCGTTTTTCAAAACGTTCTAACTTTCGGGTTGTAAAATTTATATATCCCCTAGTTCTCTCGTCTTCCCCCATGAATAACTACTAATAATCTTACGTCTAACTTGTCCTTAGTAGACTTATAAAGTCTATCCTTATGCTAGACAACCCCATAAATGATATGATTTAAGGACGAATAAGGAACGCGTCCTTAAATCATTAAGGGTTTATATTAGTAGCTTTAGAGGGAGCTTTAATGAGAATAAAGGTTGCGGCTTTAACGTATCGCCCATAATGAGTGATGTAAGAGAAGTATAAAACATACTTATTACCATATCCTTAACAATCATTCCAAAGATGTATACACCATCATGAATGACCCTAATGTTCTTAATAGTCTTCAAAGTTGATTTCCAACTTTGTCTTTATAAGACTTTTACAACGTCCAAACTCAATATTTTATGAAGCAAATAAATGTATTCAAACTAAGAGTTAGTCATTTTGAACATAATAACTATTGTTGACCTTTTCCATGAAGGAATAATTAATGGCCTACAAATATCCGAATGCATTAGTTCATTGAGACACTTGATGCTCTCGAGAATACTATAATGTTTGTAAATTTACTTTAAGGCATTTAATGCAAAAGTATTTTCCAAATTATCAAGTTTGTTTAAGATTTTCCTTTAACATAAGCTTATCAATTTTTTCCTCTTGGAAAATATGACCCAAATGCTTATGATTTAATAAAATATAAAATTTACTTGATAACTTTTGCTTTTTAGTTTTGGTTTCATTATTTAAGGGACACATTTATTGTTTGAATAATGTCAAGTAAATAAAGAACACTTGACAAAGTACTAGTACCAACAACCTTGGAATTTAAAATAAAATCACATTTATAAAAGATGAACAAAATAACTTTGTTTGTTCAATAGTGTGATAAATATCAAATTCCGTCTAAATAACGGTACAACAAATGTATTATTTATACAAATAACACTAAGCACTTTAACAATAACCAAAATTCCGGATGCCTTTCACTTCAACCGGATCCTGCTTCCATATAGATGAATCCTTCATCTTCTCCAGGACTTCGGTATTTCAGACAATCCTACATAGACATTCATTATGTGAGTTGTTGTAACATAATTCAACCACTATGTATATGTAGGAAATGAAACCAAATTAGCCTTTATCACAAATAATTCCAAATGACATACCTTTCTTAGCACGCCAAGTGTGATACTTAGGGCAGTCGTACTTCATGTGAGTGAGGTCCTTGCAAAAGAAGCATTCCTCTTTATGATCATGAGATGATCCGTTAAGCTTCTTTTTACTTGCAACCGCAATGTCCTTCCCTTTTCTCTTTGTCCCATGAGAAGAGGTAGATGCCAAACATCCCTCAATCATATCAAGGAATGTTTTAGCATCAACGTCATTGGAGACACCGTCCAAAATAGTCTCCGGGACAACTATGTTCATGATCATTAGGCTCACGCGGTTGGAGCGTTCCCACTTCTCATTATTTAAGCAATCTTCTTGAGTGCTTATATCAGAAAGAGGAAGAGGAAACGGTTCCTTAATGCGTGATCTATGTCCATATAGCCTAAGATCATCATCAATTTATTTTTCCAAGTTTTAAAATTAGTCCCGTTAAGCATCGGTAAAGTACTCATAGCAGTAATCACGGATGAAGCAATAAGTAAATCTGTTGGGTTTTGAGAACAAAAAAGAATGAAAACAAAAACATGAATAAGAAACTACAAAATGAAAAATGATTAATTATATCAACGAAATCCATCAATAAGACAATCAACATGACATCAAAACTAATCTTTGGATTGCGAGTTGACTCATAAATGATTGCCTTAGGTAGCAAGTAATTTGAACTTATATTTTAATAAATACTTAATCTTCCTTTGGGCCGACATAAGTACCTAAGAAAATATCCTAATGTTCATTTTATTTGTTACCACATGAATGCCTAAGTTTAGTCAAATGTCAAGATCTTCTTTGGAAAATTCAAGTCATTCACATATTAACTTAAACATCCAACACTTTACAATTAAATAACGTAAATCACTTAGGTGACAATATTATTTAAACAATGAATAAAATTGTCAAAGCATATAATTAATCATAACTTTTTAGGTTTGAAATAATGTAGGTTTTGTTCCAAGGGAAAAACAAAATAGTGCAAAACTTAGAAAAGTCCAAAACCTGTGAACAGTAACTGCTCGGCCGAGTCTTATGAAGTGCTCGGCCGAGCACCTTAATCAGAATGCTTTGGTCAATTTGTCACATTATGCTCGGCCGCTCTAAACAAAACGCTCGATCGAGCTGCTCGGCCGAGTCATATGATGTGCTCGGCCGAGCACCTTAATCAGAAACAAATGCCTTATTTGACATACAATGCTCGACCGTGCAAAACCAAATGCTCGGCCGCGCAAGTCTTGGTCCGACCGGGCATAACCAAAGACCCGACCGGGTATTCAAGAGAACCGGACCGAACCCGACCAAAGGTCCGACCGGTTTATGCCATTTTTGGCGCCTGTTCATGTGCTCGGCCGAGCAATTCCAAAGACTCGGCCGAGCAGTTCGCGCCTTTTCATATGCTCGGCGAGCACCCCATTTTCTGCACTTTCTGAATTTGTTTAATTGATTCCCAAAAGGCCATGAATTGCAAGTAGATCCACATGGTATGTACTTAAAACATAAAACCATATTATTTAGGGATAATCTTGCCTTAAAATTAATGGAATCAAGTGAGTAGATCCACATAGTATGCACGAAAACATAAAACCATGTTATGAAGTGATAGTCACACTTGAACCATTTAGTTTTAATGAACAAAACTTTCAAACCTTTTCTGAATTTTAGATGATGATTATCAGTGCTCTATGAACGATTTAGAATCCCTAATCAACATCAAAACTTAATGATTCAACAGGGAAAATGAATCAAAATTGAAAGTATACACTTTCCAAAAAAAAAGAACTCAAACTTAAACTAAAGATGAACCAGGCTCTGATACCAATTGTTGGAACAATTTTAATCCCTGAATGCCACACTCACTTTAGAATATGATTGAGGAAGAGATGAAGCGGAAGCGATAAAATATATACCTGTTGAATCCATGGATGATGTAGGGAGAAATAAGATGAAGAAGAAGAAGTAGGGAATGAAGATCTTTTAAGTAATAGTGACTTCTTAATCTCTCAAGTACTTCAATAATGTGAAGAGAATTTAGGAGAGATAACAAGAATGAATAGTTGTTTCTAGGCTTGATGGAAGGGCCTTTAAATAGGAAACATTGTGTCACTTCACCTAGGGACTACACCCTTTCAAGAAGCTTAGTGATATTATATTACCCTTTTGCCCATTACAATTAGGTAATTATATATCCAGGAATTCTACACATTTTATTATCAACTATACTTTATAAATTAATATTATAATCATAA
The DNA here is from genome assembly GCA_026119855.1 of Campanula takesimana. Lineage (NCBI taxonomy): Eukaryota > Viridiplantae > Streptophyta > Magnoliopsida > Asterales > Campanulaceae > Campanula > Campanula takesimana. Next base: position 768,314 of record JAOWBW010000540.1, read on the forward strand.
TTTTATAAATGGAAGTCTAAATGACTTGTGTTGCAAGCCATGTCCTTACAATCTCCCACTTGGGTTGCAAACAAAGTCCTTCCTTTAAATCATGAATATAACACAAATGACAACCCTAATGTGCGCACTTTATTGTCATTTATAACAATCTCGTCCATTAGCCATACAAGTATAGGACTAAAGGGGCAGTCGTTGTAATTGATTCGCAACTAAACCCACAATAATCACGTATACAAATCTAACTAAATGACATAGATCAAAAGTATAGATGTGTAGCATGGAATCATAATGAATATATACATATTCTTCCAACTAGTCCAACTTAACCAAATGAGATCAAAACTTTAAATAATAGAACAATTAATGAAAGAACAACACAAACTCCCACTATACTTAATGTTATCAAAAGTTGTTACACCCATATGAGCAACATGCTCGTGAAACACTGAAGATGATAACTCTTTCATAAATGGATCCTCTAAATAGAGTTTGTTTCTATAAGTTGTATCCCTTTCGTTCATGTTGTACTCTTTTCTTTATAACAAGATAATTAATATCTAAATCCATAAACTCTTGTTAGAGTACAGAACTGCTACCTGATAGTCATTTCTTAATTGGTCTTTCGACACTTGTTTGACAAATTACAGTCCATTAAAACATATGCAGCCATATATTTAACTAATGTCGGAATACCTAATGATCTCAAGATGATCCGACTTCAAAACATAGGCATGTAGTTCTTTAGTGTTTTGTAAATACTTCTATCATTCTTTTGGCTGCTACTTAATGTTCTTTCCGGATTGCTTTGGTATTGACCAAGCATCCCAACATTAAATGTAAGATATACATATACATTAAGCTTCCTATTGCTGATGTAAAGAGGGAATTTTCCATATACTTGGATTCAAAATTTACTTTTAGGACACTGTTTGAGACTAAGAATGTCTCCTTTAAAATTAGGGGTGTCATGTGGTTTACATTTTTGCATGCTAAACCTTTTGTAATACCTTTCCATATGGCCTTTTGTGATAATCCTAAAACATCTCGTGAGTGATCACGGTGAATTTGGATTCTTAATACAAAGATGCCTTACCAAGATCTTTCATTTCAAATAAGAAATTTCTTAGTTTCCTTAATAAGGTCCATATCATTACTAGCAAGCAAAATCATCATCCATATATAAGACCAAAATTATAAATTTACTCCCACTGAACTTATGGTATACACAATCTTAATCAAGATTCTATTCAAAACCAAATAAAAATAACTTGATTAAGTACCATTGATGAGAAACTTGCTTGAGTCCACAAATGGATTTCTTTAAATTTACAAACTAATTGCTTAGTTTGATCCAAATCAACCATATATTCCTCAATGTCTCCATTAAGGAAAGTTGTCTTTATATCCATTTGATAAACTTCAAGATCATAATATGCTATATGTGCCATAATGATCTAAAAGTGTTTTAGAAGATACCGAAAAAGTGTTTTCTTTATAATTAATGTCTTCCTTTTGAGTCAAATCTTTAACAATTAGATGGGCTTTATATCTTTCCATATTACCTTGTGAATCCTTTTGGTCATAAAGATTAATTTAATCCCAATAGGTTTCACATCTTTAGGTAATGGGACAAGATCCCAACGTTGTTATCCTTATAGATTTTAACCCTTCATTTATGACATTAATTTACTATATGAGAATTAAAACTATTAATGGTTTCATGGAAAATGAGAGACTCATCTCCCACTAAACCTAAGTGTCCTTTATTCTCGGCAATATACACTTCATAATTATCCGGATTTGCACTTTCTTCTTGCTCTATTGGATCTTCCAAAGGGCCCGGTTCTATCTTATTTTGAGGTTGTTGAATTTCCTTCTTATGATCAACATTTCCATGTTGTTCAATATTTATAGGGAAATCATATTTATTTTGAATTGTATGTTCTTCTTGAATGTCAAGTTCAAAACTTGATATCCAATTGGAACTATGGGAAGTGGTATATAAATGGATTCCATACAAATGAATTCCTCTTCCTTTTCAAATTCAAAATATTACTCCAAAATTCTCCCACTAAATTCAACATCCTTAAAAGAACCTAGCATTTCTCGTTTTTCAAAACGTTCTAACTTTCGGGTTGTAAAATTTATATATCCCCTAGTTCTCTCGTCTTACCCATGAATAACTACTAATAATCTTACGTCTAACTTGTCCTTAGTAGACTTATAAAGTCTATCCTTATGCTAGACAACCCCATAATGAATATGATTTAAGGACGAATAAGGAACGCGTCCTTAAATCATTAAGGGTTTATATTAGTAGCTTTAGAGGGAGCTTTAATGAGAATAAAGGTTGCGGCTTTAACGTATCGCCCATAATGAGTGAGGTAAGAGAAGTATAAAACATACTTATTACCATATCCTTAACAATCATTCCAAAGATGTATACACCATCATGAATGACCCTAATGTTCTTAATAGTCTTCAAAGTTGATTTCCAACTTTGTCTTTATAAGACTTTTACAACGTCCAAACTCAATATTTTATGAAGCAAATAAATGTATTCAAACTAAGAGTTAGTCATTTTGAACATAATAACTATTGTTGACCTTTTTCCATGAAGGAATAATTAATGGCCTACAAATATCCGAATGCATTAGTTCATTGAGACACTTGATGCTCTCGAGAATACTATAATGTTTGTAAATTTACTTTAAGGCATTTAATGCAAAAGTATTTTCCAAATTATCAAGTTTGTTTAAGATTTTCCTTTAACATAAGCTTATCAATTTTCCTCTTGGAAATATGACCCAAATGCTTATGCTTTAATAAAATATAAACTTTACTTGATAACTTTTGCTTTTTAGTCTTGGTTTCATTATTTAAGGGACACATTTATTGTTTGAATAATGTCAAGTAAATAAAGAACACTTGACAAAATACTAGTACCAACAACCTTGGAATTTAAAATAAAATCACATTTATAAAAGATGAACAAAATAACTTTTTTTGTTCAATAGTGTGATAAATATCAAATTCCGTCTAAATGACGGTACAACAAATGTATTATTTATACAAAAAACACTAAGCACTTTAACAATAACCAAAATTCCCGATGCCTTTCACTTCAACCGGATCCCGCTTCCATATAGATGAATCCTTCATCTTCTCCAGGACTTCGGTATTTCAGGCAATCCTACATAGACATTCATTATGTGAGTTGTTGTAACATAATTCAACCACTATGTATATGTAGGAAATGAAACCAAATTAGCCTTTATCACAAATAATTCCAAAATGACATATCTTTCTTAGCACGCCAAGCGTGATACTTAGGGCAGTCGTACTTCATGTGAGTGAGGTCCTTGCAAAAGAAGCATTCCTCTTTATGATCATGAGATGATACGTTAAGCTTCTTTTTACTTGCAACCGCAATGTCCTTCCCTTTTCTCTTTGCCCCATGAGAAGAGGTAGATGCCAAACATCCCTCAATCATATCAAGGAATGTTTTAGCATCAACGTCATTGGAGACACCGTCCAAAATGGTCTCCGGGACAACTATATTCATGATCATTAGGCTCACGCGGTTGGAGCGTTCCTACTTCTCATTATTTAAGCATCTTCTTGAGTGCTTATATCAGAAAGAGGAAGAGGAAACGGTTCCCTTAATGCGTGATCTATGTCCATATAGCCTAAGATCATCATCAATTTATTTTTCCAAGTTTTAAAATTAGTCCCGTTAAGCATCGGTAAAGTACTCATAGCAGTAATCACGGATGAAGCAATAAGTAAATCTGTTGGGTTTTGAGAACAAAAAAGAATGAAAACAAAAACATGAATAAGAAACTACAAAATGAAAAATGATTAATTATATCAACGAAATCCATCAATAAGACAATCAACATGACATCAAAACTAATCTTTGGATTGCGAGTTGACTCATAAATGATTGCCTTAGGTAGCAAGTAATTTGAACTTATATTTTAATAAATACTTAATCTTCCTTTGGGCCTACATAAGTACCTAAGAAAATATCCTAATGTTCATTTTATTTGTTACCACATGAATGCCTAAGTTTAGTCAAATGTCAAGATCTTCTTTGGAAAATTCAAGTCATTCACATATTAACTTAAACATCCAACACTTTACAATTTAAGGGTTTAAATAACGTAAATCACTTAGGCGACAATATTATTTAAACAATGAATAAAATTGTCAAAGCATATAATTAATCATAACTTTTTAGGTTTGAAATAATGTAGGTTTTGTTCCAAGGGAAAAAACAAAATAGTGCAAAACTTAGAAAAGTCCAAAACCTGTGAACAGTAACTGCTCGGCCGAGTCTTATGAAGTGCTCGGCCGAGCACCTTAATCAGAATGTTTTGGTCAATTTGTCACATTATGCTCGGCCGCTCTAAACAAAACGCTCGATCGAGCTGCTCGGCCGAGTCATATGATGTGCTCGGCCGAGCACCTTAATCAGAAACAAATGTCTTATTTGACATACAATGCTCGACCGGCAAAACCAAATGCTCGGCCGCGCAAGTCTTGGTCCGACCGGGCATAAACCAAAGACCCGATCGGGTATTCAAGAGAACCGGACCGAACTCGACCAAAGTCCGACCGGTTTATGCCATTTTTGGCGCCTGTTCATGTGCTCGGCGAGCAAATCCAAAGACTCGGCCGAGCAGTTCGCGCCTTTTCATATGCTCGGCCGAGCAACAAATGACTCGGCCGAGCACCCCATTTTCTGCACTTTCTGAATTTGTTTAATTGATTCCCAAAAGGCCATGAATTGCAAGTAGATCCACATGGTATGTACTTAAAACATAAAACCATGTTATTTAGGGATAATCTTGCCTTAAAATTAATGGAATCAAGTGAGTAGATCCACATGGTATGCACGAAAACATAAAACCATGTTATGATGAGTGATAGTCACACTTGAACCATTTAGTTTTAATGAACAAAAAACTTTCAAACTTTTTGGAATTTTAGATGATGATTATCAGTGCTCTATGAACGATTTAGAATCCCTAATCAACATCAAAACTTAATGATTCAACAGGGAAAATGAATCAAAATTGAAAGTATACATTTTCTAAAAAAAAAGAACTCAAACTTAAACTAAAGATGAACCAGGCTCTGATACCAATTGTTGGAACAATTTTAATCCCTGAATGCCACACTCACTTTAGAGTATGATTGAGAAGAGATGAAGCGGAAGCGATAAAATATATACCTGTTGAATCCATGGATGATTGTAGGGAGAATAAGATGAAGAAGAAGAAGTAGGAATGAAGATCTTCTAAGTAATAGTGGACTTCTTATCTCTCAAGTACTTCAATAATGTGAAGAGAATTTAGGAGAGATAACAAGAATGAATAGTTGTTTCTAGGCTTGATGGAAGGGCCTTTAAATAGGAAACATTGTGTCACTTCACCTAGGGACTACACCCTTTCAAGAAGCTTAGTGATATTATATTACCTTTTGCCCATCACAATTAGGTAATTATATATCCAGGAATTCTACACATTTTATTATCAACTATACTTTATAAATTAACATTATAATCATAATTTTATAAATGGAAGTCTAAATGACTTGTGTTGCAAGCCATGTCCTTACAG